>AWOL01S0025451.1:29021-60549 GCA_000715115.1 Nicotiana otophora
ATGGACCCCATACAAATAATGACGCCAAATCTTCAATGCAAAAACCACCGCCGCGAGCTCTAAGTCATGTGTTGGATAGTTCTTCTCATGATTTTTGTGCTGCCTAGAAGTGTAAGCGATCACCTTGCCACGTTGCATCAATTCACACCCTAGTCTGATTCTTGAAGCATCACAATATACCACAAACCCATATGTACCTTTTGGTAAGGTCAACACCGGTGTTGTAGTCAACCTTGATTTCAACTCCTGGAAGCTATTTTCACAAGCACCATTGGAACTTAACTGCCTTCTATGTTAATTTAGTCAATGGGGAGGCAAGAGTAGAGAACCCCTACACAAACTTTTTGTAATACCCAGCTAAACCCAAGAATCTGCAAATCTCTATTGGTGTTATAGTCCTCGGCCAATTCTTCAAAACTACGATCCTTTGTGGATCAACCTTAATTACTTCTCTAGAGACGACATCACCCAAGAATATGACATATTCAAGCCAAATTTCACACTTCAAAAACTTCGCATACAACTTGTACTAATATAGATTCTGCAAAACTACCTTGAGATGATTGGCATGGTCCTGTCGACTTCGTGAATATACAAGAATATCGTCAATGAACACTATCACAAAGGAGTCAATAAAAGGCTTGAAGACCCGATTCATAAGATCCATGAAAGTTGGCGGGGCATTTGTTAGCCCAAAAGACATTACCAGAAATTCGAAGTGCCCATATCGGGTTCTGAAAGTTGTTTTCGCAATATCCTGTTCCCTGATCTTCAATTGGTGGTACCCTAATCTTAGGTCAATCTTGGAGAAATACTTAGCACCCTGTAAGTGGTCAAACAAGTTATCTATCCTTGGCAGTAGTTATTTATTCTTAATTGTGACCTTGTTGAGTTGCCGATAGTCAATACACATTCTCATTGACCCATCTTTCTTACTTACAAAGAGAACTGGTGCACCCCAAGGCGACACACTCGGACGGATGAAACCCTTCTCTAATTCAAGGGGCCTCCGCTGCTACTGGAATCTCCCTCCAGGCTGACCCTACTGGTACGATCCCCTGTTGCCCTAACTGGTCCTGAAATGACTCCATTGCTGCTGATTGGGGCCTGCTGGCTGTGCACTGACCAAATACTAAGTAAAGGACTAGGATGGCCCTGATGACCCTCCATTCCATTCTTCAATTTGCGGGTATCTATGGCTTGATCAACCGCCACCATCATCCCTTAGTTCATATTAGAATTCAAGGCAGCTGTAGAAGCCTCAATGAAAACTATGGGGCTGAGGCCCTGCACAAAACGGCGCACTTTTGCCTCCATAGTGGGAAACATGCAAATGGCGTACTTGGACAAGTGTGTGAACCACATATGCTACTCCCACACATTTATGCTACCCTACTTCAGGCTCTCAAACTTAGCGACACAGGCCGCCTTAGTCTCGGCAGGCAAGAAATGGTCAATGAAGGCATCGGCAAACTCACTCCACCTCGCCAAAGAGCTCCCCTACTGAGGCCACCCCATTCAAAAGGAAGGAGTCCAACTCCGCTCCCTTTGTCTTAGTAGCATGCATAACACGGAGGGTATTGTGCATCTTATCAGTAAAGACCTGTTGGTCCTCCTCAAGATCAGTACCTATGAGCACTGGAAGATCTAACTGAAGAAACATGTTCACCCTGGAACTAGCGGAATCCCCTGGATGACTTGAAGAAGTGGGTGCAACATTCGTTCTCTTGGCATGGGAAGACACTATCTGAGTCAACATCTGTATGGCTCCCCTAGGATCCCCATCGGAGACATCGGGACTGGAAGTTGGGGCTGGAGGGACTCTTTTATTGATTCTTGCTTTCATCCTAGGCGCCTTATAAGGAAAATTAGAGCAATGCACGAGGTAATGGATAGCTCCTCATGATGAAGGCAATATGATTTGCTATGCCCATAATGCTCATAGGGTAATTCAAAGGGGATGTATGATTTATTCAGACAGACCAATTTATCATTCTTGTTATCAACCAACATTTTCAGAAAACCGCGTGCAGTGCGATTTTCTGGCACCAATAATCCTGGACTATCACATGATAACTTGGCGAAACCCCCTATTTCTTCCAGGAGAGGAGTCATTTCTATATTGCTAAATCGGGAAACGACTCTCTTCTCAACCCAAAACATAATAGTATCTTCGACCAGTTCTTTGGTTGGTTGAATGTTCAGCAAAGATGGCAGGTTACCCAATACCCTCCTCACATGATTGTTGTCACATGATGCAAGGTTATTCCACCAGGCTTCATTTATTGCAAACAAATAAAAGTTTGCCCTTTCCCCTCCAGATTCGACTATTTACACAATAATGATTAGCATGTTGACATTTGTTTCTCCAAGTAATGCACATAATATGATGGTGTCCTTTGGGATTATGGAAATCTCATTTGATTTTGGACAAGGTTCATCTAAGCGGGTTGATGCATCAATGACATTTCAATCCGTGCTAGGTTTAGCATGATGTATGTACATTTAAATTAGAGATTGGTTTCTAGAAAGGTCTAGGCTGGTACTCTCAAGTGAACAACTCAATAGGGAAAGGCATGGGATCTTCGACTGCACCGCTGATCGACTAGTCTAGTACAAATAATCCTTTCTAGTTTAACAAGATGCTTTTTAGGAAAACGTGGACACTCATCAAGCACCGCTATGTTTATAATAAGCACGAGTGGAGTATGATGTGGGAGTATGCTTTATGCAAAAATAGTAACACGTTGCTAAATATTTACATGATGAAAGTGCGTAAAAATAGTAAACAATATAAATGGGAGAAAAAATAAAAAGGGAACGACGGAAGAGAAAAGTATGTTTAACTGATGAAAACATGCGAGAACGTAATTAAATGAAGAAATTAGGGAGATAGGGACGGGAGAGACATGATGTAGCAGTCTTAAACAAGATGAAAACAACGGAGGGAATGATGTTCATGTCATAGCAAATAAATGGAAATAAGGGGAGGGGATATGTCATAGCAATTAAAACAAATAAGGGAAAGGATGTACATGTCATCAAATAATCCACATAAGTCAACTTCGTTATGGTACTAGCCTAAGTGTAAATCCCTAGTGGAGTCATCGAGCTGTCATGCTCCTTTTTCTATCGAAAGCAGGTTTCGACATGTGACAACCCTTTTAAATGGCGGTATTAGAAGAGAAGAGTCTCCACCAAACAATTTTGGGGCGCGTTAGGGCACCTATTTGCAAATAACTATGTTTAACTAGTCTACGTCACCAAAGATGGTGTAAGGGATCAAATTACCTCAAAGAGAAGGTGTTAGACACTCTTCGAAGTCCACAAATGTGGATCCCAGCAGAAGTTTAAACTATGTGGGATTTTTGGATTACAATAGTCCTAGGTGATCATATAAGTGAGGGGAAAACAAGGAATTAAAAGGTTCTATTATGAACACATGCAACGAAAATCGAGCAATAATTAGACTATATAGATAATCAATACAAGTCTTTAGAGGTTGCGAGATAAAACTTAATTATTCTACATTTGACGACTATGTGTGAACAATAAACATATAAAGAAGGGGGGTCCCATGTTTTTTAGCCTACGGATCACCTAGAGCAACATAAGTAACAGTTCGCAACTCCCTTGAGGTAGGGGTTGCCCATATTATTCAGCGAGCACAAACTATCATCTCCTGCTACCCGATTACTAAGTTAAAGCTGTTTACTTAAAGGGGTTTTAATTCAATTCTAGGTCGTGTCCTACGCGTGCACTACCTGTCCCACGCCTATGGTCCATGAGTCTTTGGACCTACTATTTGGGCGGTTATAAACTCTACTTAGGATGCTAAAAAAATGATAAAACTGGCTTACATTCAAAACATATTGGACATCACATAAGGAATATGAAGGGCTCAAGTTAGCCTCCACACATAAACAACAAATGCACGTGGGCAACTTAGGCAGTAGACAATTTCATGATTAAGAAGCATTATAGCCGTTAAGTTGTATATGCATGGTTTCTAGGTGATTCTGATTTCTAACATTGTACTTGTGGCATTGGAGTTTTAGGCTAACAGATTTGTAGATTAAAAATATTACTTACATATAGGCATGGCATATATATTGTTCGTGCAGCGAGGCAATAAGACTATTCGAAAGTCCAGGATTAACGACGTTGATTTTTAAGCATGCTTTCTATGACGAGTAGCAATATCGTATAGGCAGAATTTGTAAAGGTTGACAATTGAAATTGATTTTATGATGCTTTAACCCTATAGGCATGTCATCTAAGTGTATCAATACAATGAAGAAACAAAGTAATTGCTTAGTTGATTAAGGTCATAGAGTCACGATATCTAGATGAGCAGTGTGCGATTGATTGATTAATTAGTAGAAGCCCTATAAACATGATACCTAGATGAGAGTTAGTAAAACCACATATTGTTGTATCGTATAGGCATGATATCTAACACATAGCATTAGAGCAAATTGAGCAGATAACCGGTGCTGTTTGAATACTACATGCATACTATCTAATACCGTATAGAAGTGGAGCATGTGAACAAGTGAAGCACTTAGATTCTTATGGGCATGTTTTCTAACAGTGTACAGGAATAGGACATGTTGAGCAAGATATCAAATAAAGCACTTAGACCCTATAGGCATGTTTTCTACCCTTTTATGCAAGAATAGAGTACACTCATTACCCAAGTTTCACTAACTCCCCAATTTTATGTTTACAAATCATTACAGGCTCAAAATAAAGAATACATGGTAAAATATTACAACTAAAATGAATACAGGCCCAATAAATAGAGTGGGCCCAGGGGAGAATAACCCAGTAACGTCGAGGCGTTCAATAAGCTCATTTTCCCACAAATAGAAAACCCAGATCTAGGTACACCCTAAAACATCAGTGTGTATCAGTTGCATGACTCAAACTTAGACACTGACCCATACTAGGCTTGAAGGGGGGACTAACATACCCAACAATGCAAAACTTGACCACACGAGTAACGAACTATATATGGGATTAATTAAACAACTTTTGAAGTCTACACACTGAATTCTCAAAGCCATAACTAACCTCAGTTCTCTCTAAAGCATATTGACAAGTTCATGGGGCATACAGAAGTCAGGTTCATGCTTGCATTTTTTAGAAGCTAAGGTGACAGGATTGACCATCATAGGATAACAAACTACTTCAAGTAAAATTTCAAAGCAAAGCATAGTCTAGAATTAGCATAAAGAACTTCAGACATGAGAGTTTAGTAGAATCATAGACAGGAAACCAATAGAGTACAGTCCTCACATGAAGATGTCTAGCATGAGAACCTAATAAAAATGGGATAACCAATCAGGTTTATGGACATGGTCTATAAACAAACATTAATTGAGCATGAAGAAACTTGAACATGCAAAATACCTATCATAATACAAAAGCTTAAACAACACCAGAACTCATAATAGGCAAGGATACCTCAAGAACTGGATTATCAGACCACACATAGGAGAAAAGGCTCGATATTGCATTCTTTACCTTGTAAGCCATAGGTGGGAAGCATTAAATTAGGCATGGAACACACATTAAAGTTACAATTAGCAGGGTAACACATTTTGGCTAACATAGTTGAGAACTGAATTTAGTAGAGTATTAAGTTTTACAGGAATTATCCAACAGGAACTAGACACATGAATTAGCCTATCACAAGAATGCAGAATAAAGTAGGGATATCATCTCAGAACGAGCAATAGGTATAAACATTTAGACACATAAAAACACACCAGGATAGACATGCTCGAGGTTGTGAGAATCATTCATGATGAGCACATACCATATGCATACATCGAATATAGAAATTAGGCAAGTTCAGAGCCATGAAATAGTAGGGTAATATAGTAGCATATTGGTTCACAAAGGTTTAACTGGCACAAATGTACAGATCATGAATATAAACTAAAGAAAATGAAATTTCTAGGACCAAAAACACTTATCAGTTATAGATGAACAAACAAACAAGTAAAAAGAAGCAATCCCAGTAATATTCCAATCGTCATAGCAAAGAATAACAGAACCCCAAAATTCCAATGCATCAGAGTTCCCAAGCATTTCAAGTGAACCCCAAGTAGTGCTCGCACCGAGAAAGGGCAAAAATAGAATTTCGATGGCCTTGGCTTACAGCCGGCCAAGGTCTAAAAATAAAGAACAGTAGGAGTGAGAGTGAGAGAGCAATGGCAGTAGTTTTATGTGGTAGTCATTGCAGTCATCGTTAGGACTTAAAGGGGAAGCGGGGAAGGGGGTTTATACAGTAGTTAGATCAAACGAGTAAACAAGGAAGGAAAATTAAGCACTCATAAATAAGGAAAGAAGAAAAAGACACATACAATCAGTAAAGTAACAGGAAAGGAAAGAAATCAAACTCCAAACCCTAATTAGGGTTCGGTGCTTAAGATCAGCCAATTGGTATAACGAATCAGGCCTTTCTTCATGTATATGGACGAAATATTGTCCAAATCTCCAAGATTGAAGTCGATTGAAGTGTGAATTGGAGATGGTACTTGCCAAAATTGGGCAAGTACTTTTTAATACCATAAATGTATGACCAGTAGCGGAGAAACATAGATGTGGTAAGAAAATAATGATGGAATCCCATTATCAACGGGATTAGGAGAGGGATTTAAGGGGGAGGCCGCTAGGGTTATTCAGAAGAGAGAAGATGATGGTTTAGAGGATTTGGGGGCGGCTGTCTCAGAAGAATGGGTATTAGGGTTTGGACCGAGGGTAATTAAAACGGGGGAATGGCATTGGGTCATTGACCATTTGAGCATTTAAGATCAACAACCATGATTAGAGGAGAAGCGGGGCGGGTCGTAGAACGGGTCTCGACCGGGTTATAATTAAAGGGGTCGTTTGGTTTTGGGCTAGGGGGATTGGGCCAAGGTGTTTTGAGGTATGGGTTGGTATTTGGGTCCAAATATTGGCTTAGGATAGGTGTACGAAATTAAATATGCAAAACGTGTTTAAAATAATTTATAAAAATGATTAATAAATAGTAAAAATATTATTTATGTAGTAAAGTGCTGGAAATAATAGCTTAACATTATGAATTTATAAAACATATATGGGGGTGTAAATATTAAATTTGGATGATTAAAGCATCACAAAAGAATTTGGGAGGGCAATTAGTAAATATTTGAACATTAATGCAAGAAAATAAATTTTAAAGCCTTAAACAATTATGAAAAATTATAGAAAATACTTATATGGCTCCTGCCAATTGGTGATGATGCAAAAAATAATATTTATAAACGATGAGGGCACAATTGGGTATCAAAAAGAATAAATCATACTTTCCGACCACAAGATACCAACTGGAAACCATGTAGACTTCTGAAAGACGTGCTACCAGCAAAATCACATAGGAACAAGGATAATCATCATTGAGAGGACTTAGAACTACTAAACGTTACAGTACAAGAGTCAATTCGAAAGAAGGAAAGACTCAAACTAATTCATGCCAAAAAAGAAGGTTGCCTTACATACCTTGTAGGAGATCTAATTACACACTATGATGGTTAGCTTTGCCTCTAATGAATCTTCAGAATCTATTCTACTAGATGATAATCGATACGACTATGACTACAAGATCTTCGAGTTAAATCTTGCTAAATCCAGATTCACCTTCTACTCTGCCTTAATTTGCTAGGAAATTCTAAAGAGGCGTTGAAAGTATTTTGAGAGGACTTGTTCTGATGATAATTCTGGAATGAAAGAGAAAGAGCCTCACTTCCCTTTTAATATTGTTTCCAAGCATAGGAATTTATGCCACTTCCGCATGCAAAAGGGGTTGCCCCTTTCCAGTTGCTGCGGTCGGTGAGACACATGGTGCAGACCCAATGAAACGTGTGACTGCTTTCTTGCTTCGAACGTGTCTCCAGCTGAGTGGCTGCGCTAGGATCCGCACTTACCATACTTTATTTAAGTGTGGGGTGTAACATCATCCCACATTCAGAATATTCATACTCGAATGTTGAATCGTGGCCCATGATGATAGTTGCATTATTGCCTTCCATAATGGGGAATAGATGGGGGTACCTAAATTTCATGTCCTCTTCAGCTTCCCACGTCATCTCCTACTTACTTTTGTTCCTCCAAAGTACCTTAACTGAACCCAATTCTTTGGTTCGCAGCTAACGGACTTGTCGATCTAAGATGGCTACCGGGATTTCGTCGTAAGATAGGCCTTCTGTAACTTGGATATCTCTAATAGGGGTGACACGTGATAGATCACTCAAGCACTTTCGGAGTATAGACATGTGAAATACCGGATGCACCGCTTCCAATTCCGAGGGAAACTCAAGCTCATAAGCCACAAGACCGATACTCTGCATGATTTGATATTGTGCGATATACCAGGGGCTGCGTTTGCCCTTTTTGCCAAAACTCATCACGCCTTTCATTGGTGACAGTTTCAAGAACACCCAGTCCCCTATAGCGAACTCTAATTTTCACTGCTAGTTATCCGAGTAAGATTTTTTCCTCCTTTGGGAATCCAACAATCGGTTTCGAATTAGCTTCAACTTTTCTACTACCTGCTGTACCGACTCTAGTCCCAACAACTTTGTTTCACCCACTTCAGACCAGCTAATAGAAGATCAGCACTTTCGCCCATATGGGGCCTTATATGGTGCCATATTATACTACTATGGTAGTTGTTGTTGTCAGAAAATTCAATGAGTGGTAGATGATCCTCCAGTATCCCTTGAAGTCCAGGACACATGCCAGTAGCATCCCATCGATTATTTGAATAGTTTGCTTGGCCTGGAAATCGATATGTGGAAGGAAGGTTGTTCTAGGGTTGATCTTTGTTCCCAATACTTTATGGAATGATCTTCAGAAGTTAGATGTAACTAGGCACCTCTGTCTTATATGATGGAAATCGGAACCCCATGGAGTGGAACTATCCCCTGAATGTATATCTTAGCATAATCTTCCGATGGGAAGGTAGTCTTAACTAGCAGAAGGTGATCCCACTTGGTGATCAATACACAATAACCTATATATAGTTAAACTTTCACCATTATCGTGGTAATCCGGTAATAAAATCCATATTGATCACTTCCCATTTCCACGTCGCAATTTCCATATTTTGTAGCAACTTTCCCAGTTTCTAATGTTTAGCCTAGACTTGCTGACAATTTGGACACCGAGCAACGTACTTGACGATGTCTCTCTTCATTCCATTCTACTAGTATAAGCCCCGTTAAAACATTCCTAATGATTTAAGATTTTAAAGTGATCCAACGGTATTCAGGAATAATGTATTCGAGTATTAAAGGTGACCCATGGGATAAAAACACATCATTTTGAAATGAAAATATATGTTTAAGGTGTGTTGGAACATACTAAGGATTTTTGTGAATGGCAAGAACTTATGTGGAACAAGTTGGATACATTAAGTGGAAAGGATGTCTTAATTCTCACATCATCCTACTTCATACGCATGCTGTTACCAAACTATAAAGACTTAGTAGGTGATCGACCTATCAAATTAAATCCCTTTGAGTCTAGTTTCCAACTCATGAAAACGTTTGTCATTTGGATATTTCTATAGACAGTTATGGCTATTTTACTGGAGCTATGTCATATGCGCGCAGATGCGCAGCCGCACATATTTGGGAGTTTCGGCCTTGCGTGCGCGGTTGCGCACGTAGGAGCCCATTAAATAACCCCAAGGCCGGGTAGAGAGAGGGGTTAAGTCATTTTAGAGCTAAATCCTGATATTTTGAGAGTGAGAGAGTGGCAAAAGTGGGATAGTGATCTTCAACAAATATTCCTTCGATTCTTGCTCAAATATTTGAAGATTAACAAGGAAATCTCAAAAGATCTTAACTCAAGAGGTAAGATTCAAACACCTAGTCTTCAATTTCGAGTTTAGGGTAAAGGATGGATGATTGGGAGTATGATTCTTGGGTGTAAGAGTATTATTTATATATTCTTGTACCAATAAATTTTGTGAGAAGATTATTGTGTAAGTAAACACTGTGAACAATCTATGAAATGCACAGGTGTATTATATGGTATATGTGAATCATATGAACGATCTATGAATGCACAGATTGTGTAAGTAAATCCTATGAACGGTCAATGAGACACATAGGTGTATTGTGTATGAAATCCTATGAACGGTCTATGAAACGCATAGGTGTAAGGTGTGTGGAATCCTATGAATGGTCTATGTATAATATGCTATGTGAACAATAAGAACGGTCTATGAAATGCATAAGGGTAAGATAAGAGAGGGATATGGACGGTCTAGTAAGACGCATTGTTAACGCATACATTATGTTTCATTTTCATTGGCCTTGATTGTACATGTTGTTCCAATTACTTTATATTATGTATTCCACGCATAGTTTATATTTCTCAGTTAATCCTAAAAGAAGTTTAAAACGATGTAAGCATAACGAGACTTAAAAATGTGAACGTATGGGATGTTTCGTAGTTTTTGATGTACTTCATATGCCTCTTATTGAATTACCATGATTTCATATGTTGTTCCATTTTACTTACATGTGAGTACTATTCCACATGTACTCACGTCCCTTTAACCGGGCACTGCATCTTTTAATGGATGCATGTATACTTCTACAAGATGATATGGATCTTTGATAGGAATCTTTTGCGCAACAGATTATGGTGAGACTGCTACAATTCCAGTGGGAATTCGAGTCTAGTTGGTTTTATGTACTTAGGTATCTATTTTCATAGAAGCTTCATGTACACTATTGGTCATGTACTTAAGTTTTGAGTTTCGTCATGTATTTATGTTCACAGTATTTACAGCTATTTACAAAGCTGTGTAACCAACATGAGAACATTTACGGGCCATTGAGCTAAATGTATTCAATATGAAACTCAAGGTTTAATTATGTTTTAATAAATCATGCATGAGTTATGATGGGAGGTTGATGTAACGTAGGCTTCCTCGACTGGGTTCACGCGGTTGAGCGCCGGTAACACTCCCCAAGTTTGGGGCATGACAAACTTGGTATCAAAGCATGGTTTAGGAGTTCTAAGGTGTCATGGAGCTGTGTCAATAGAGTCCCTCTTATTGGTGTGTTGTCGGCCACACTTATAATAGGGAGGCTACAACAATATTTAGGAAATGTTTCTCTTCTTCTATCCTCGATCGTGCGTTAAAGATCTGAGTTAGTCTCCGAGTTGCCTTGTTAATATCAAGGAATGTTTGCACATCATGTTACGAAATGATAAAGGCCCAAGGATTAAAGGAATAATGCACATGACAGGCACAATGTGTGAGGTTCCCAATTGTCCTCATAATGGAGGATGGAAAAGTCAAGGATACGACTAACGTAAGCAAGGTCATACAGTTAGCCTCGAGAGTCATGGTTGTTGATTTCATGTATATGGTGCAATGCGGTGTTATCTATATTTTGTTTATGATTGATTTCTAGGATTCTCTGACTGGTGGATTGGCCTAGTTACATGGGAGACTCTGTCGAAATGTCTGAAATATTTTGGAGTTAGTCAGATTTAGGGGCTTGAAATATTTGAAAGAAGAGTAGAGTTATGTTACGTGTGGGCGGACTCTACTCTTCATTCGAGGATGAATGATCCTAAGGTGAGGGAAAATGTAAAGCCCCGTTAAATATTTCCTAATAATTAAGATTTTAAAGTGATCCAACGGTATTTGGGAATAACATATTCGAGTATTAAAGGAGACCCATGGGATAGAACCACATCATTTTGAAATGAAAATATATGTTTAAGGTGTGTTGGAACATATTAAGGAGTTTTGTGAATGGCAAGAACTTTTGTGGAACACGTTTGATAGATTAAGTGGAAAGGGTGTCTTACTTTTTACAACATCCTACTTCAAACGCATGTTGGTACCAAACTATAAAGACTTAGGAGGTGATCTACCTATCAAATTAAAGCCCTTTCAGTCTAGTTTCCAACGTATCAACCCGTTCATTATTTGGATATTTCTACAGAAAGTGCCATTTTACTTGACCTATGACATATGCGCGTAGATGCGCGGCCGCACATATTTGGGAGTTTCTGTCTTGTGTGCGCGGCCACTTGCCCAAGTGCGCGGGTGCGCACGTAGGAGCCCATTAAATAACACCAAGGCCGGGTAAAGATAGGGGTTAAGTTATTTTAGAGCTAAAACCTGATATTTTGAGAGTGAGAGAGTTCCCTAGAGTGGGAGAGTGATCTTCAACAAATTGTCCTTAGATTCTTGCTCAAATATTTGAAGTTTAACAAGGAAATCTCAAAAGATCTTAACTCAAGAGGTAAGATTCAAACCCATTGTCTTCAATTTCATGTTTGGGGTAAAAGATGGATGATTGGGAGTATGATTCTTGGGTGTAAGAGTATTATTTATATATGCTTGTACCAATAAGGGTTGTGGGAAGATTGCTGAGCTCAAATAGGTAAATATTTGGCCACATTTGCACACCTAGTATTTGATAAAATGCTCAAACGAGCTGAAACCATGAATATCTTCCTAATTTGTATTCAATTTCGTTATGTCTCAAAATAGATTAGGATTGCTAGAATTTCCGAAACGTTATAGTAATTTAAGGAAAGCTCAAGTCAAGGTATGTTGGCTAAACTACTTTGCTAGAATTGAATTCCATGATGTTGTTGTAAGTCCCGAGTTATTATTTATAAATCAACTATTCCGAATAAGCTTTGTGTTAAAAGGTATATGTTCAAAATGTGTTCTGGATACTCTTATGATATGATGTTATCCTTCGGGAATGTGTTCAAAACATGAATTGGGTATAAAGATATTATGACTCCAAGTAGTGTTTCAAGTGAAGGCTATAATGCCAAATTGTGTAAGAAGTCTTTATGTGCATAGGACTCTTAATTGCTCATAGGTGTACTAAAAGTCGTGATTAGGGATTTCTTGTTGTCGGTAATCTATATAGATGCTTGAAAGCCAATGGCGCCAACCAAATGAAATGATGTATGAAATATTATGAAATGAGCCTTGATTCAACTATTCCAAACTGACTCCGCAAATAGAATTACCCTAAAGCTTATGTATTCAAGTAATGTCCAAATGTGGTTGTTCTAACTAATGCTATGCTTGGTAGGTATTTCCATCGTGTTTTAAGCCTTAACATATTTATGAGTCAAAATTGTGTATTGCCCTTTTGGGGAAAGTACTTCAAGAATATTCTCTATGTTGATGTTTATAATGATGAGCCTTGAATGTAATGAAATTAAAGTATGGAATATGAGATACGGCCATCGTGCCATGAATGAAGAGTAATATGTATGGAAAAAGGGATCCAATGAAATAATGATGTTGTAAATAGTTGAAAATACTAATGAAGTGATAGTATAAACATGAAATGTGGTCGTCTGCTTGAATGAAATTTATGAGGTATTGTATTTCCCAATGGTTTCAACCATAGTTGTATGCTTTTGAAATAATGTATGTAAATGACCTCGATGTCAAGTCATCAAGAATCATGAACTTAGCTAATGACCTCAAGATTTCAAGTGAAACGAGATGAAAGGGAGATGTCCTATGCTAAATGATGATGAACCTTAAGAAAATAAATTGGGCTCATGTGCCATTGAAATTGACTTATCGATTCACCATGCATGTTCTAACGTAATGAGCTATTATTCTCCATGATGATCATGAACATGAAGTGTTCCAATGATCCGGGAACATACGACCTTAATGTAATGTTAATCATGTCGCTTTGAGTTTATAAATGGTTATGTGCATAATGATGTGTTATGAACCCTATGGATGGGCTATGAAACGCATATGTGTATAATATGTGAATCCTATAGACGGGCTATGAATGATATAGGTGTATAATATAAAATGAATGAACACTGTGAACGGTCTATGAAACGCACATGTGTATTGTATGGTATATGTGAATATTGTGAACGGTCAATAAAACGCACAGGTGTATTGTGTAAGTAAACACTATGAACGGTCTATGAAATGCATATGTGTATTGTGTAAGACCCCGTTAAAAATTTCCTAATGATTTTAAAGTGCGTCAGCAGTATTTGAGGATAATATATTCGAGTATTAAAGGAGATCTATGGGATAAGAACACATTACTTTAAAATGAAAATATATGTTTAAGGTGTGTTGGAACATAATAAGGAGTTTTTTTGAATGGTAAGAATTTGTGTGGAACAAGTTGGATATATTAAGTGGAAATGATATCTCAATTAACATAGGACCCGACTTCAAACGAATATAAATCCCTTAATATAAAGACTTAGGTTGTGATAAACCTATCAAATTACATCCCTCTGAGTCTAGTTTCTAAATCTTCAAACCGTTTGTCATTTGGGAATTTCTACAAGAAGTTATGACCAAATTACCAAAGGCTGGTAGAGGAGTGAACTGCGGATGCGAAGAATCCGAGACCACATCCGAAAGAAGGGCTGACAGTGAAGTGCTCCCATAGCATCTGGGGCAGCATCCGAAACCCAGATTTTGGGGTTCATTTTCCCCACTTCACTTGGACGAATTTTGGAGCTCTTCTCCACTCTCTCAAGACTACCAACTCCCCTCTTCTTCAAGGTAAGCAATCCCTATTATCTTGGTGTGAAATTCCATCATTTCTACACTAGTATTGATGAAATATACACATACAATACTTAGATCTTCAAGAACTCAAAGGAGGATTTTGCAAGATTTTTTCCAAAAGGTAATCCTACACCCTTAGACTTACATGTACGATATATATTATGTGAACATGAGTATGAATTAAGTATTAGAATATATGGTACGGTGATTAGAAGCCATAAGTTCCCAATTTAAATACATAACCATTGTAGAGATTGAAAGGTGATTATTTGATGGGATTTTGTTTGTTGGGTGTGGATGGATGGTCATGTATGTGATGTTGGAAGTAATGAATTGTTTAAGAATGATGGTGGGATAAATTGTTTGTAAATGGTAGTAGTTGGATGAACTAATTCTATGGTTAAGAGATGTAGAGATTCATGCCTACTAGGTGTTTGTTACTAATATTGTTCCCATTGGATGTTGTTATTGTAGATTGATGTTTCTTAGTGAAGTGGATCATTTTAGTATCATTAAGGGGCGGATTTCAGGTATGTTGGCTAAGCTACTCTCTTAGAACTGAATTCCGCGATGTTCCCATAAGTTTCAAGTATGGTTTTCTCAAGTTCCTTATTCTACGTTCCGCGATATTCCCAATAAATTTGATTGTTCAGAATAATCAAAGTGTTGAGAATTATGTATTCAAGAATGATATGTGCATTAAAATGCTATGTCTTTGTGTCATGTTTCAAATGAAGGCTATGATGCCAAATTGTGTGAGAAAATCTCAATATGCTTAGGACTCTTAATTGCTCATATTTGTATCTAAAGTATTGATTAGAAATTTCTTAGTGTTGATAATCTATAAAGATAGTTGCGCATCAATTGCCAATTATTTTACTCCATTTCTCGGAAAGAAATCTATTGTGCTTAAATTGTTCATTTCTAATGAACTAAAAGTTTTGATTTTCGGAATATTATATATATTGATATTTATGATGATGACACATGAGAGGAAAGAAATGAAAGTCTGAAATATCAAATATGGCCACCGTGCCTTAAATAAAGAATCTTGTGAATGACCAAAAGAGCCAAGGGAATATTGTTGTTGTTATTGGCTGAAAATACTAGTGGAGATTCATACAATGTGAAAGATAGTGAGGTAAATACATTTGTACCTATGTTACCTTTCTGTGACCAAGAAAGGGTAGGTTGAAATAACCTAAGCCCGAAACTACATATGCCGGTGTAGGAATGGATTCTGATTATTGCCCATATTTGGGATGATATTGATGTGATAAAATTATTCCCCTTAATTGTGATAAGATGATTGATAGAAAAGGACAATGTCGATCCACACGACATTGTGGTGATATGGCCTAGTCGATCGGGTCGTGATCGGACACTATGTCGCACACATGGTTGTGATTGTGCTGGAAATTGTAATTGAAATTGTGATTGTGGTAGATGTATCTAACGAGATGGCCCAGCCAATCGGGTCATGATTGGACTCCGTGCTAAAAGTACGGTGGTATTGGTATTGAGAGTGATTATGGTTGATGTCTTTAATGAGATGGACTAGTCGATTTGGTCGTGATCGGACTCCGTGCTAATAGTATGGTGGTATTGGTATTCTGAACATTAGTATTTTGAACATTGGTATTGTGAACAGTGGTATATCGGTGCTAAAGATCCCCCAACCAAAAGTAATATTATCATCATATTTGGATTATCACTTCACAATATTATCTTCATATTTTGGGAATTACTATGTTTTAACTTGGCATTTGAATATCATTGGTTGTTGATTGTTGTTTCCATAGTTTTCCCTTTCTTACACTGACATTCTAATTTGAAAGAGGACAATTAGCTTTACATACTAGTACTATTCCGTATGTACTAACGTCTCTTTTGTCGGGGGCGCTGCATCTTTAATGGATACAGGTGGTTCATCAGCGGGCAGCTTTGGTCCTCGTTAGTAGTCACTCTCTATTCAACAGATTTTGTTGAGCCCTACTCTATTTCGGGCCTAATGTCATTTGAGTTATACATTGTGTTTTAAGGTATAGGCGAGGCCTTGTTCCCAGCATTTCCATATTACTCTTCAGTGTTACTTAGAGGCTCCGTAGACAGGTTTTGGGTGGAGTTTGATGTGTGGAATTGAACTAGAAATGTTAGTACTTAGCAAACATGTTTTTCATTATATCTATAAACTTGTAATATTTTTGAAATTATAAATGAAGCTGCTTATGGAAATGAAATGGGAGTTGTTAATGAAAGTTTTTCAGTGTTTGATTAGTGGAGTACATCTCCTCTTTACTCATGGATAAGTTTGGGTAGAAGGAAATCTAACAGGCTTTCTTGTCCGGGTTCACTCGGTTGAGCGTCAGTCGTGTTCCCCGGGTTTGGGGCATGACAAACTTGGTATCAGAGCCTAAGGTGTTAAAGTGTCCTAGGATATCCCGGAGCCGTGTCTAGTAGAGTCCTTCTTATCGGTGTATTGTCGACCACATCTATAATGAAGAGGCTACTAGAACATTTAGGAATTTCACACTTCTTTGATACTCCATATCGTGCGATAGAGCTCAAGATAGGAAGTTAATTTCCTCGTCATTTAACATTTTCCATATGAGTAACCCACGGGTTCGAGGCAACGAGGAGGTATTGAAAGAACCAGTTGTTAAAGGAAGTGTCCTTGTTCCTATTAATGTTACCGTGACACCGGAATATATGGTGAGAGCACCTAAGAAATGAAAGAGGATTATTTCCATAAATAAGCCTGAATTGATATGAAAGAAGAGCCACTCAGGTTTATGTTGGATGATTCTTGAAATATATTATGGTTGTGGAAAGAGGGGGCACAAGAAGAACAAAAGCCCTTAGATTGGCGAAACCCATCCCGGTCAGCCCGATATGCGGGCAAGAAAAGTTTGTGTTGTGTTGTGAGTACGCTCAAGAGTGTGTTAGGGGTGGAAGACTTGGAAAATTCCAATGGCCCACATAACAAACTGGTATAGAGATTGTTACTCCAGCCATGAAGGCTTGGAGGAAGAATAGGGGGAATGTTTTTGTTGGGTACAAAAAGGGTAAATATCAGGTCAGTGGGGCGAGTCAGTTTAGTGGACCTCATCCCCATTGCGTGAAGTGTAAAAGATATCTTTCAGGGGTTTGTTACTGTGGTACCAATGCGTGTTATGGATGTGGAGTCGAGGGGCATCAATTGAGGTATTACCATATCAATCTATAATTACAAAGTGAGTCACTCCTTGATACCTTATTGTGAACACCACATTATTTTCCTTGTTGTATATGTACATCATTATTGAAGGGGCCTACCCAAATATGGTCTTAACCAAAACGTTGAATCACAAAACATTGCATGTACTTACTTTCAGAATGAGACGCATTATTCATGAATCCACTCTATCACAAATTCTCTTACTTACAATCTTTGGTGGAACTGAGCTCTATAATTAATACTTCCCACTTGCTTTCCTAAATTACCAACAAAAGACTATACCTGATGAATTTCTTACAGAACCTTTTTATTCAAATGGATAACATCTACTCATGTGTTCTTATGCATGGACAGTCATAAAGTTTACCTATGTGGTATCAAATCCAATGTATAGCGGCCTAGCCTTGAGATCCTTCTTGAGCCACTCTCTCTGGTGTATGTGGCTCCTATGGTTGGAACAGTTACTTTACTCCTTTGTGAATATTATCATGAATTATTTTCATTGTCTAGTAACATGAGAGCATATCTCAACACCTATCATATGTGTACTTGTAAATTGAAAGGGGTGACTTCTATGCATAAAGTTTCTAGGAAATTTGAAAATTTTCACAAATTCGTCACAAGAAGATCTTTTTGTTCGCCCATCTCAATATGATTTTCATGTCTACCTAGAGCATGCCTCAGTGAGCAACTCACTTTGTTCCTAGCTTTGTAGTTGCCCGTGAAGTGGCCTGATATGAAAGCTTGAGAGTTGTTATAGTAGAAACATGTCTAGCTCATAGAAAATGTTCATTATCTCTAACCAACACATGATTTCACCCCAATATTAGGATGTCCTAGCTATGTGGTTTCACTCTTGAAAGGTTGAAATTAGATGCTTTCATATTTTGGCACATATGATGAGCATATTGATTTGAAAGACAAGTTTGTCGTATCTCTAGTCCTCTTATATAGGATCAAATATTGGCAAGGGATGAGCTGTCAGAATGATGATAATCTCGCAAGTGTTTAACTTCATTTTCAACCTCATGGGCTTGTGGAATATCTATTCATTGTGTCAGTTAATGTTAAGAGCGTAATGCAATTTCATGCATTTTGAAACCCATATCACATTTAGGGTGCCAAAATATTCTCATTTTGAGTTGAACTGATTTTCCCTACACTCCAAGAGGTGACTAGTGTCACGTATTTGGCTATTTCTCTTTGAGGCCTACTACTGCCGAACAAGGCACATATGGAATGCAACAACTGTTGCTGTCCTTTTCAAGACTCATAGTCTTCCAAGAATAACTGACACTAAGGCTGGTAGAGGAGTGAACTGCGGATGCGAAGCATCTGAGGCCACATCCGAAAGAAGGGCTGGAAATGAAGTGCTGCCATAGTATCTGGGGCAGCATCCGAAACCCAGAAATCTGGGCCTATAACTATAATTTCGAGGTTCATTTTCCCCACTTCACTTGGATGAAGTTTGGAGCTCTTCTCCACTCTCGCAAGACCACCAAATCCCCTCTTCTTCAAAGTAAGAAATCCCCGTTATCTTGGTGTGAAATTCCATCATTTTTACACTAGTATTGATGAAATATACACATAAAGAACTTAGATCTTCAAGAAATTTCTTCAAGAACTCTAAGGACGGTTTTGCAAGATTTCTTCCAAAAGGTAATTCTACACCCTTAGACTTACATGTATGGATATATTATGGGAACATGATTATGAATTAAGTATTAGAAGTTATGGTATGGTGATTGGAAGACATAAGTTCCCAATTTAAATACATAACCATTGTAGAGATTGAAAGGTGATTATTTGATGGAATTTTGTTGGTTGGGTGTGGATGGATGGTCATGTATGTGATGTTGGAAGTTATGAATTGTTTAAGAATGATGGTGGGATAAATTTTTGGTAAATGGTAGTAGTTGGATGAACTAATTCTATGGTTAAGCGATGTAGAGATTCATGCCTACTAGGTGTTTGATAAAATGCCTAAATGGCCTAAACTATGGAATTTGTTACTAATGTTGTTCACATTGGATGTTGTTATTGTAGATTGAAGTTTCTTAATATAGTGGATCATTGTAGAATAATTAAGGGGAGAATTTCAGGTATGTTGGCTAAAGTACTCTCTTAGAATTGAATTCCATAATTTTCTCGTAAATTTCAAGTATTGTTGTCTCAAGTTCTTTATTCTACGTTTCGAGATGTTCCCAATATATATGATTGTCCCAAATAAGCAAAGTGTCGAGAATTATGTATTCAAAACGTGTTACTGTCACGACCCAAAATCTTTCACCGACGGGACCGTGATGACTCCTAACATTTCACTTGCTAGCCAAGCCAACATTAGAGAATCATTAAACTAATTCCTTATTTCCATTCAGTAAATAACAATAATCAAGTAAGATGAAATATAATAAGTGCGAAATATTATAAAACTATTTTAATTACTACCACCCGGATCTGGAGTCACAATTCACGAGCATTCTAGAATTTACTACAAGTAATAGCTTGAAAGAAATAGAACTGTCTGAATGAAAGAAAACAGTAGGACATAAAATATAGATGGGGCCTTCAAGGTCTGTGAACGCCGACAGATCTACCTTGAGTCTCCGGACAGCAGACCGATAGCAAAATCTTGATCAACCTGAGCCGGTACCAAAATCTGCACAGAAAGTGCAGACTGCAGTATCAGTACAACCGACCCCGTGTACTAGTAGGTGCCGAGCCTAACCTCGGCGAAGTAGTGACGAGGCTAGGACAAGACACCCATATATAACCTGAACAGTATAATCATGCTAGTGCCAACAACAGTAAATAAAGAAATAAGGCAAAAATAATGGGAAGGGGACATACAGTGGGGGAATACAATAAAAAGAGTGAGAATAATGAAAAGACAGAATTAAACCGAAAATCCTTAAACAAATTGAACAAATCAAAACAGCAATGGAAAACTGCACGGCATCACCCTTCGTGCTTTTACTATCAACCTCACCAAATAAATAAATAGAACGACACGGCATCACCCTTCGTGCTTTTACTCTCAACCTCACCAAATAAATAAATAGAACAGCACGACACCACCCTTTGTGCATTAAACCTCTCATAATATACACGGCATCACCCTTCGTGCTTTACACTCTTCCTCACAATATAAATAATGCATGCACGGCATCACCCTTCGTGCTTTACACTCCTCATCAAAAATCACAGAATCAATAAAAACGGATAGATAGGAGTATCACAAAGAAACTAGTATTTTAACCATAATCAATAGCACAATGTAACCTCAACCTTGAATCAATATTCGAAAGTTACCAAATCTCAGTGAAACCAGATATACGTCTCCCAACATTTCAAATAACCTGCTAAGCATTGATAGTAGAATTTAAGGCTACAAAATAGACAAGAATAGAATTTTACTCGCATGCTATGACTCGACAACGATGCATAGATGCTCGTCACCTCACCTATACATTGTATTTAACAACCAAACATGTAGCAAATAAACATATAATACCTATTACCTCAAGCCAATGTTAGACACGACACTTACCTCGCTCCGTAGGCCACTTAATTCTCAATCACAGCTTTTCCTTTGGAATTCACCTCCAAACCACTCGTATCTATTCAAAAATAACTCAATAATCAAATATTACTAAAGGAATCAACTATATTACATAAATTAAATTTTCCAAATTTTCCTCCAAAAAGTCAATATTCGACCCCGGGCCCGCTTGGTCAAAACCCGAGGTTTGGACAAAAGTCCATTTACCCATTCATCCCCGAGCGCGAATATGTAATTGGTTTTGGAATCCGACCTCAAATCGAGGTCTAAATCCCCAAATTCCCGAAATCCCTATTTTCTACCCTAACTCCTAATTCTACCATGAAAACTCTAGCTTTTAGGTTGATAATTCAAGAAATGTAATGGGTAATTGAAAGAAAATGGTTTAGAATCACTTACCAACACTTTCGGGAAGAAATGAGTTTTGAAAAATCTCCTCACACTGTTTGGGTTTTGAGAAAAATGATTTTTTTTGGCTAAATCTCGTGTTTGATTATGTTTTATGCACTGGGCGACAGTGTTCATTGCGATGGCGTGAACACTGCCGCGTTCGCGAAAAGCAGCCTCCTAAGGACTTACCTTTACGTTCGCGTAGAGCTTCCCCGGGTCCCCTGCCCAACATAGCTAGAGCTACGCATTCGCGTTCCCCCTGTCGCATTCACATAGAGCAACTCCCCCCAATGCTCCGCGTTCACGACCATGTCCTCGCGTTCGCGTAGAGTAAATCCTCCCCCAGCCCAGTTTCCCCTTTGCGATCGCGAGAGTGACCAAGCGATCGCGAAGCACAGTATCTATGTTCAAAACATCCTGTGGTCTATCTGAAACTCACTCGAGCCCTCGGGGCTCTAAACCAAACATGCACACGTCTAAAATTATCATACGAACTTGCTCGCGCGATAAAATCGCCAAAATAACACCTAGAACTATGAATTTACCACCAAATCAAATGAAATTCTCAAGAACACTTTAAAATTTCTATTTTCTCAACCGAAGGTCCGAATTACGTCAAATCAACTTCGTTTCTCACCAAATTTCACAGACAAGTCTAAAATATCATAGTGAACCTGTACCGTGCTCCGGAACTAGAATATGGACCCAGCACTAATAATGCCAAACATCAATCAATTCGTAAAAACAGTTAATTTTCAGACTTTTAATTTTCATCAAAAATTCATAACTTCAACTAAAATCAAATTTTAAGGCATAAATTCTTATTTTCATCAATGTTCAACATAAAAGCTTTCCAGAAACATGCACAGACTGTGCACGCAAATTGAGATGGGTAAAAATGAGATTTTAAGGCTTAAGAGAGTAGATTCAAGTTATAAAACATAAGATGACCTTTTGGGTCATCACATTCTCCACCTCTAAAACAACCATTCGTCCTCGAACGGACATAGAAAAGTACCTAGGCTGGTGAAAAGGTGGGGATATCTTCTCCGCATATCGGACTCGGACTCCCAAGTAGCTACCTCAATAGGCTGACCCCTCCACTGCACTCGAATTGAAGGATAACTCTTTGATCTCAACTGTCAAATTTGATGTGCTAGAATTGCCACCGGCGTAAGTCAAATCCTTGTCCAACTGGACGGAGCTGAAATCTAACACATGGGACGGATTGCCGTGCTGCTTTCGAAGCATGGACATATAGAATACCAGATGAATAGCTACTAAACTAGGTGGCAACGCAACCCTGTAAGCCACTTCTCCCACTCTCTCCAGAATCTCAAAAGGTCCCATATACCTAGGGATCAACTTACCCTTATTTTCGAACCTCATTACACCCTTCATGGGTGATACCCGAAGTAACACTCTCTGTCCGACCATGAATGCAATATTACAAACACTACAGTTGGCATAACTCTTCTGCCTGGACTGAGCTATGCGAAGTTGATCCTGAATAATCGTGACCTTATCCAAGGCATCCTGTACTAAATCTGGGCCGAATAACGAGCCTCTCCCAGTTCAAACCACCCAACTGGCGACAGGCACCGCCTACGATATAATGCCTCATAGGGAGCCATCTGAATGCTCGACTGGTAGCTGTTGTTGTAGGCGAATTTTACAAGTGGCAAGAACTAATCCCACGATCCTCCAAAGTCTATAACACATGCGCGGAGCATATCCTCCAAGATCTGAATAGTGCGCTCGGACTGCCCGTCCGTCTGAGGATGGAATGATATGCTCAACTCAACCCGCGTACCTAACTCACACTGTAGTGCCCTCAAGAAGTGCCAAGTGAACTTCATACCTCGATCAGAAATGATAGACACGGGCACCCTGTGAAGACGGACGATCTCACGAATGTAAATCTCTGCCAACCGCTCAGAGGAATAGGTAACTGCCAAAGGAATGAAATGCGCTGACTTAGTCAGCCTATCCACAATGACACAAATTGCATCGAACTTCCTCTGGGTCCGTAGGAGTCCAACATCAAAATCCATAGTGATACGCTCCCACTTTCACTCAGGAATATCTAACCTCTGAAGTAAACCACCAGGTCTCTGATGCTCATACTTTACCCGCTGGCAATTTATTCACCGAGCTACATATACAACTATGTCTTTCTTCATCCTCGTCCACCAATAATGTTGCCGCAAGTCCTGATACATCTTGGCGGCACCTGGATGAATAGAATACCGGGAACTGTGGGCCTCCTCAAGTATCAACTCACGAAGTCCATCCACATTAGGCTCACAAATACGACCCTGCATCCTCAAAACTCCATCATCTCCAACAGTAACCTGCTTGGCACCACCGTGCCGCACTGTGTCTCTAAGGACAAGTAAATGAGGATTGTCATCCTGTCGATCTCTGATGCGCTCAAACAAAGAAGATCGAGCAATCGTACAAGCTAGAACACGGTTGGGCTTAGAAACATCCAACCTCACAAACTGGTTGGCCAAGGCCTGAACATCCAATGCAAGTGGTCTCTCACTGACTGCAATATATGCAAGGCTACCCATACTGACTGACTTTCTACTCAAAGCATCGGCCACCACATTGGCCTTTCCGGGATGATATAATATGGTGATATCATAGTCTTGCAATAACTCCAACCACCTTCTCTGCCGGAAATTGAGTTCCTTCTACTTGAACAAATACTGTAAGCTCCGATGATTAGTGAATACCTCACATGGCATGCCGCAAAATAGTGCCTCCAAATCTTCAATGCGTGAACAATGGTTGCCAGCTCTAGATCATGAACATGGTAATTCTTCTCGTGAACCTTCAGCTGCCGCGAAGCATATGCAATGACCTAGCCACCCTACATCAACACAGCACCTAGACCAATATGAGATGCATCATAATATACTGTATAAGATCCTGAACCTACGGGTAACACCAATACCGGTGTCGTAGTCAAAGCTCTCTTGAGCTTCTGAAAGCACACTTCACACTTGTCTGACCACCTGAACGTGGCACCCTTCTGGGTCAATCTAGTCAACAGGGCTGTTATGGATGAAAACCCATCCACAAATCGACGGTACTAGCTCGCCAAACCCAGGAAACTACAGATCACTGTAGCTCATGTGGGTCTAGGCCAGTTCTGAACTGCCTCAATCTTCTTAGGATCCACCTGAATACCCTCTGCTGATACAACGTGACCCAAGAAAGCAACTTAACCTAACCAAAACTCATATTTCGAGAACTTAGCATATAACTGGTTGTCTTTCAGAGTCTGAAGAACGATCAAGAGGTGCTGCTCATGATCCTCTCGACTGTGGGAGTAGATCTAGATATCATCAATAAACATAACCATAAAGGAATCCAAGTAGGGTTTAAATACACGGTTCATCAAATCCATGAATGCTGCTGGGGCATTTGTCAGCCCAAATGACATTATTAGGAACTCATAATGCCCATACCGAGTCCGAAAAGTAGTCTTAGGAACATCGGATGCCCTAATCCTCAACTGATGGTAGTTAGATCTCAAATCAATCTTTGAAAACACCTTGGCACCCTGAAGCTAATCAAATAAATCATCAATCCTCGGCAATGGATTCTTGTTCTTGATGGTGACTTTGTTCAACTGCCCACAATCTATACACATCCTCATCAATCCATCATTCTTCTTCATAAACAACACAAGTGCACCCTAGGGCTAGACACTAGGTCTAATGAAGCCCTTATCAAGTAAATCTTGCAACTGCTCCTTCAATTCTTTCAACTTTGGCGGGGCCATGCGGTATGGCGGTATTGAAATAGGCTGAGTGCTCGGAGCCAAAGTAATGCAAAAATAAATATCCTTGTCGGGTGGCATCCCCGACAGGTCTGCAGGAAACATCTCTGGAAACTCACGAACAACCGACACTGAATCCATGGAAGGAACTTCCGCACTAGAATCGCGGACATAAGCCAAATAAGCTAGACACCCCTTCTCGACCATATGCCGAGCCTTCACATAAGAGATAACCGTGCTGGCAGAATAGCCAAGATTCCCTCTCCACTCTAATCGAGGCAACCCCTGCAAGGCTAAGGTCACCGTCTTGGTGTGACAATCTAATATAGCATGATAAGGTGACAGCCAATCCATACCCAGTATGACATCAAAGTCAACCATGTGGAGAAGTAGAAGATCTACACGAGTCTCAAGACTCCCAATGGTGGCCACACACGAAAGATAAACACGATCTACAACAATAGCATCCCCCACTGGCATGGACACGTACACAAGAGCACTTATAGGATCACGTGGCATAACCAACAAAAAGCAAAATAGGATGACACATAGGAGTAAGTCGATCACGGATCAAATAGAACAAAAGCATCTCTACTGCAAACTGAAATAGTACCTGTGATAACAGTGTCCGATGACTCAGCCTCAGGCCTGGCTGGAAAAGCATAACATCGAGGCTGGGCCCCACCACCCTGAACTATGTCCCTGTGATGGCCTCTAATTGGGTGGTCTCGACCTCTAACGGCTTGACCTCCACCTCTAATAGTCTGGCCTCTACCTCTGGCTGCTTGACCCCTGCCTCTTGCTGGCTGAGCAGGTAATGCAGCAACTAGTTCCGAAACCATTTCAGGAGAACTTTGATGATGTGAGCTTCCTATTGCCCGAGGGCAAAATCTAGCATTGTGCCTCAGATCACCACAAGTATAACATAACCTCGGCTGCTGTGACTGCTGACCCTAAAACTGACCTTGTCGACATAAATAACCACCCTGATAACTCTGGAGTGGAGGTGCACTAATAGGAGCTGGTGGTGCACTGTAGGCTAGCTGGTCAGAATAATGCATCTGAGGACCATGACCAGCTGAGGCACCGTGGGATGCCTAGAGCGCTGAATGAAATGGCCTGGGAGGATGGCCTCTACCAAAAGTACTCCTACCTCTCGATGAGGCACCACTGAACTCATCGGAATGACAAGGTCTCTTGTCAGACCCCTGACCTCCCTGAGTAAGAACCATTTCGACTCGTCTGGCGACAATAGCAGTCGCCTGAAAAGAAATCTCACTCATAGTCTCCTTATCCATCTGCAATCAGATAGGCTGAGCAAGTCCATCAATAAACTTCCTCACCCTCTCTCTCGGTGGGAAGCAGAAGAATAGCATGATGTGCCAAATCCACAAAACGGGTCTCATACTTAGTAACAGTCATACTGCCCTGTTGGAGATGCTCAAAATGACGGTGACACTCCTCTCTCAATGTGATAGGTAGAAACTTCTCTATGAAGAGCTGAGAGAATTGGTCACAAGTAAGAGCAAGCGACCCAGCTGGTCTGGTCAACAAGTAATCTCTCCACCATATCTTGCCGGAACGAGTCATCTGAAATGCAGCAAAATCGACCCCATTGGTCTCCACTATACCCATATTCCGTAGAACCTCATGACAGCTGTCAAGATACTCCTGGGGATCCTCTAAAGGAGCACCACTGAAGTGAACAGGAAAGAGCCTAATAAACCTGTCCAATCTCCATAAAGCCTCAAAAGACATAGGTGGCCCATCTCCAACATATACCGCAATAACCGGCTGAACTAATCCGATTGGCTGAGCTGCTAGAGCCTGATATTGGGTAGCTATCTGCTCCGGAGCAGGAGTGGTGGGAGTTTGGGTTCCTCCTCCAGCTTGGGAGACTGCTGGTGCCATGGGAAATGTACCAGTCTGGGCCACACTCTTCATAAGGCCCACCAAACGGACCAAAGCGTCCTGAAGTACTAGGGTGGCAATGAACCCCTCTGGAATCTGAGCTGGTCCGGTAGGAACAGTCTGGGCTGGAACCTCCTCCTCAATCTCTATCTGAGGCTCCACTGTTGGGGCTACTGCTCGGACTCTAGGCTGAGCCCTGGCCCTGCCTCGGCCTCTGGCATGACCTCGGCCTCAACCTCTGCCCCTCGTAGGAGCTGCCACTGGAGGCTCTGACTAATGCTCAGCTGAGGAAGCAGTACGTGTTCTCGCCATTTACGAGAGAATAAGAGTACAAGAGTTCAATCAGTATTGAGAAAAACAAATTGCACGGTAGAGAAGACTAGAAGTGAAACTTGTTCCTAAACTTCATAGCCTCTGGAAGATAAGCACAGACATCTCTGTACCGATCCTCCTGACTCTACTAAGCTTGCTCAGGAATCATGAGACCCAGGCAACCTAGTGCTCTGATACCAACTGTCACGACCCGAAATTTTCTACCGATGGGATAGTGATGACGCCTAACATTTCACTTGCTAGGCAAGCCAACGTTAGAGAATCATTAAACCAATTCCTTATTTCCATTCAGTAAATAATAATAATTAACTAAGATAAAATATAATAAGTGCGAAATATTATAAAACTGTATTTATTACTACCACCCGGAACTGGAGTAACAATTCACGAGCATTCTAGAATTTACTACAAGTAATACTTTGAATGAAATACAACTGTCTGAATGAAAACAAATAGTAGGACATAAAAGATAGACGCGTACTTCAAGGTCTATGAACGCCGACAGATCTACCTTGAGTCTTTGGATAGCAAACCAATAGCAAACTCTTGATCAACCTGAGCAGGTACCAAAATCTACAAAGAAAGTGCAGACTGCAGCATCAGTAACCTACCCCATGTACTGGTAAGTACCGAGCCTAACCTCAGCAAAGTTATGACGAGGATAGGACAAGACACCCACATATAATCTGAACAGCATAATCATGCTAGTGGCAACAACAGTAAATAAAGAAATAACACAGAAATAATGGGAAGGGGACATACAGTGGGGGAAAACAATATAAAGAGTGAGAATAATGAAAAGACAGAATTAAATCGAAAATCCTTAAACAAATTGAGCAAATAAAAACAGCAAAGGAAAACTGCATGGCATCACCCTTCGTGCTTTTACTCTCAACCTCACCAAATAAATAAATAGAACGGTACGACATCACCCTTCGTGCTTTTACTCTCAACCTCACCAAATTAATAAATAGAACGACACGGCATTGCCCTTCGTGAACCTCTCACAATATACACGGTATGACCCTTCGTGCTTTACACTCTTCCTCACAATATAAATAATGCATTCACGGCATCGCTCTTCGTGCTTTACACTCCTCCTCAAAAATCATAGAATCGATAACAACGGATAGATAGGAGTATCACAAAGAAACTAGTATTTTACCCATAATCAATAGCACAATGTAACCTCAACCTTTAATCAATATTCGAAAGTTACCAAATATCAGTGAAACCAGATATACGTCACCCAACATTTCAAATAACCCCTAAGTACTGATAGTAGAATTTAAGGCCACAAAATAAACAAGAATAGAATTTCACTCGCATGCTATGAATCGACAACGACACATAAATGCTCGTCACCTCACCTATACATCGTATTTAACAACCAAACATGTAGCAAATAAACATATAATACCTATTACCTCAAGCCAAAGTTAGACACGACACTTACCTCGCTCAAAAGGTCACTTAATTCTCAATCACAGCTTTTCCTTTGGAATTCACCTCCAAACCACTCGTATCTATTAAAAAATGAGTCAATAATATAAAATATTGCTAAAGGAATCAACTATATTACATAAATTAAATTTCCCAATTTTTCCTCCAAAAGTCGAAAATCGACCCCGGGCCTGTTTGGTCAAAACTTGAGGTTCAGACACGAGTCTCAAGACTCCCAATGGTGACCACACACGAAAGATAAACACGATCTACAACAATAGCATCCCCCACTAGCGTGGACACATACACAGGAGCACTCAAAGGATCTTGGGGCACAACCAAATAGGAAGCAAAATAGGATGACACATAGGAGTAAGTAGATCCCGGATCAAATAGAACTAAAGCATCTCTACTGCAAACTGAAACAGTACCTGTGATAACAGCGTCAGATGACTCAGCCTCAGTCCTAGCTGGAAAAGCATAACACTGAGGCTAGGCCCCACCACCCTGAACTACGTCCCTGGGACGGCCTCTAATTGGGTGGTCTCCACCTCAAACGGCTTGACCTCCACCTCTAACAAACTGGCCTCTACCTATGGCTTTTTGACCCCTACCTCTTGCTGGCTGAGCAGGTGATGCAGCAACTAGTGCCGGAACCATGGCACGAGAACGTTGATGATGTGAGCTTCCTGTTGCCCGAGGGCAAAATCTAGCAATGTGCCTCAGATCACCACAAGTATAACATAACCTCGGCTGCTGTGACTGCTGACCCAGAAACTGACCCTGTCGACATGAATAACCACCCTGATAACTCTAGAGTGGAGGTGCACTAATAAGAGCTGGCGGTGCACTGTAGGCTAGCTGGTCAGAATAATGCATCTGAGGACTACGACCAACTGAGGCACCGTGGGATGCCTGGAGCGCTGAATGAAATGGCCTGGGAGGATGGCCTCTACCAAAAGTACTCCTGCCTCTAGATGAGGCACCACTGAACTCACCGAAATGACGAGGTCTCTTGTCAGACCCCTAACCTCCCTGAGTAAGAAACATTTTGACTCGTCTGGCGACATTAGCAGTCTCCTAAAAAGAAATCTCACTCATAGTCTCCTTAGCCATCTGCAATCTGATAGGCTGAGCAAGTCCATCAATAAACCTCCTCACCCTCTCTCTCGGTGGGATGCAGAAGAATAGCATGATGGGCCAAATCCATAAAACGGGTCTCATACTTAGTAACAGTCATACTGCCCTGTAGAAGATTCTCAAACTGACGGTGACACTCCTGTCTCAATGTGATAGGCAGAAACTTCTCTATGAAGAGCTGAGAGAACTGTACCCAAGTAAGAGTAGGCGACCCAGCTGGTCTAGTCAACAAGTAATCTCTCCACCATTTCTTGCCGGAACCAGTCATCTGAAATGTAGAAAAATCGACCCCATTGGTCTCCACTATGCCCATATTCCGTAGAACCTCGTGAAAGCTGTCAAGATATTCCTCAGGATCATCTAAAGGAGCACCGCTAAAGTGAATAGGAAAGAGCTTGATAAATCTGTCCAATCTCCATAAAGCCTTAGAAGACATAGCTGGCCCATCTCCAACATATGCCGCAATAACCAGCTGAATTAATCCGACTGGCTGAGCTGCTGGAGCCTGATTCTGGGTAGCTATCTACTTCGGAACGGGAGTGGTGGGAGTCTGGGTTCCTTCTCCAGCCTGGGAGATTGCTGGTGCCATGGGAAATGCGCCAGTCTGGGCCACACTTTTCGTCAGGCCCACCAAACGGACCAAAGCGTCCTGAAGTACTGGGGTGGCAATGAACCCCTCTAGAATCTGAGTTGGTCCGGTTGGAACAGTCTGGGCTGGAACCTCCTCGTCAAGATCTATCTGAGGCTTCACTGTTGGGGCTACTGCTCAGACACTAGGCTGAGCCTTGCTCCTGCCTCGGCCTCTGGCACGACCTCGGCCTCACCCTTTGCCCCACGTAGAAGCTACCACTGGAGGCTCTAGCTGATGCTCAACTGAGGAAACGGCATGTGTTCTCGCCATCTGCGAGAGAATAAGAGTAGAAGAGTTCAATCAATATTGAGAAAGAAAAATTGCACGATAGAGAAGACTATAAGTGAAACTTGTTCCTAAACTTCATAGCCTCTGGAAGATAAGCACAGACGTCTCTGTACCGATCCTTCAGACTCTACTATGCTTTCTCGGGAATCATGAGACCTAGGCAACCTAGTGCTCTGATACCAACTGTCACGACCCAAAATTTTCCACCGACGGGTCAGTGA
>AWOL01S0025456.1:3750-26541 GCA_000715115.1 Nicotiana otophora
AGACAAAAACCAAGTATAACAGTTATTCTAAGCTCGAATTCTAAACCCTGAATTAGAGATTCTGGGATCGGTCCCCAGAAGAGTCGCCAGAGCTATCACACCTCCTTTTTCTCGAAGGGATAGGGGATAGGGGAGTTTTTCCAATTAAAGTGACAATATTCGAAATGGGATTATTTATTAAAATCAGAGTCGCCACTTGAAATCAGTTATGGTGTCCCAAGTTACCGGTTTATTTTAAATCCCAAATCGAGGAAATTTGACTCTATTTAGGGTTTGCGAAGACAGAAGACCGGGTAAGAAATTCTGTTAACCCGGGAGAAGGTGTGAGGCACTCCCAAATTCCGTGGTTTTAGCACGGTCACTCAACTATTAATAATTGGCCTAATTATCTGATTAATACATATTTATAACCTATTGTGCATTTTAGCTTTTTAACCGCTTTTGATTATTTATGGAATTATTTCTGGAACAAGTCACGATGTCGTACACTTGTCGTTTTGGCACACGTCGCAAACCGCGCCACATGAAATGCACCCGCGATTGACGACATGCTTATTTTTATTATTGTTTGAAGTTGTAGTCGAGTCACGTGAAACGCACACTCGAATTGGGGTTACGTATCATAACTATGCCACGGGAACCGTACCCATAGTCACGATAATTTATTAATCGCACCTAAAGAAAACTACGATGTTTATAAGAATTAATTTATTCTTAAAGTTTGAGATAAAAATGGCCTAATAGTCATAGAGAAGTCATTCATGGAAGAAACAAATGGTTCTAACTTTATAAGCTGCCAACGAGATCAATAACTAAATGTTCATGACTTAACAGATTATTCATCGTTCAAGGCTTTGGTATTGTTCTAAGATTTAACAAAAAAAAGACTGTTCTCTTTCATTGTCTCTGATAGCATCCCTTTTGATTAGCAAGTCTTAACTATACACCATTGTTTTTTGTAGAAATTCTCAAAAGTGAACTCATTTTTAGTCAACAATTATGATGCCTTTTCCATTAAAGCCAACCTTGAGTTAAAGTGGAAACTACCTATTTTGAAAGATAGACAGTGCAAAATAGGCACTTGATATAACAGCCGCCTTCGAGCCAACATAGGAAATCTATTCAAATACTTTTTAACTTAAGCAAACTTACGAGGCTAGGGGAATAACGACCTTTGACCAACAATATACACATAGGTGTGTAGATACAAAATTAAGGAACTATGGAATATTCGAAATTGAATGGGAAAATAATATAGAAGGAGACAAAAGCAAATTCATCATATTTATAACACAAAGAAAAATCAGTATCTAAATCATGCTTCTAATCTATGAATTTTAAAATAGAATAAGAAACTAGCGATACAAAATGCTAAAGCATTGATAGAACATAGAAATTTAGAGCCGAACAAGACTAATTCCATTAACTTCACAATCCACATGTATCTTCCATCATAGACATGTTTCCTATCCAATTAGAAATCCAAGGTTCGAAAGAAGTACCTTGAAAGTAGCTAAGCAAACTTTAAACAAGAACCGAATACAACCAGAGAATGGTGAACAACAGAATAGGAGCAATGAAACAACATCAAACAACACTTCTTACAGCTCCGATACCAATCGAACCCCCCAGAAATCCAAATTTCAGCGACAAACAAATCCAAACAGCAACTTCAGAGTGGTTGGGGTCCTTTTATCTCTTTGTTTTTGTTTTTCCTTTGTTTTTGGTCTTCGGATTTATCAAGTCTGAGATTCAAATGTTTGAATCAGAAATTTGTTTTGAACTTTTGGCCAACTTTCGTGAAGGGGATGAGAGGGAGTATTTGCGTGTGTGTGTCTATGTCGATGAGTGAGAGGAGAGTGTGAGGGATCAGATGTGATGAGAGAGCGAGGAAGGAGAAGAAAGGGAGGGGTCGCCGCTAGCTAGGGTTCTCTGTTCTCAAATCTATATCCGTCCCTTTTCCTCTTTCAGATCCCCCCTTGTATGTTGGGTGAGTGGAAAATATATAGGTCTAGGTATAGGGATTAATTGGGGGCCAAGAAAAAGAGTGTGTATGGGCATGTGTATTTTTTGAGAGAGCATGTGAGTTTGTTACAAAAGATAAGGAAGAATCTTGCCACATGGAAATAACTCATTGACTCTTGCTTTAATTAATATATATTTTTTAAGAGTATAAAATAAAGATACTAGCTAAATATTTTAAAATCAAGAACATATAATTTTTGTGATTTGTAATTTTCTTAAATAAAACCTACTAAAAATGAAGTTAAGGTTAAAATATGTAGATTATACTTAAAATTATTTACATACTAAAAAGTGTTGAAAAATTACAAGTATGGTAAAAAATTAGGCGCTCACAATATATCAAACTATTGAATTATTTAGGGGTTACAATAGTTTGGTTGGAAATCCATTTAAAAAGCAAATTACAGAACTTGTGATTTTTTACCCCTGTTTTGGAGAAATTAAAATTCTCGTGATTTTCTATTCCCGTTATGGAGATTAAAATCTTGGTGATTTTCTACTCAATCTTTGAGATTAAAATCGTTGTCACGTTTTATTTATTTTTGGAGATTAAAGTTTGAATGACTTTCTACTGACTTTGGAGATTAAAATCTGAGTGATTTTATACTTTGACCTTTTACTTGATTTGAAGAACAAAAACTTCGTCATTTTACTAATTCTAGTCGTGTCAAGTATTATTCGGTTTGAAAATTATAAACTTCACCATTTATTAAATCTGATTGTGTTAAATATTACTTGGTTCAAAGGTTAAAAACTACACCGTATATTAATTTTGGCTCTGCCGTGACACAAACAACAATTCCTATGGTTGGCTCTACAAAGTAATAGGGGCGGTGAATGTGAATCTCCTTTTGAAAAAATATGTTTGGAATATGGTATATCATCAAACGACAGCCCCTTAGTCACCACAATCTAATGGAATTGCATAAACAAAGAATAGAGCGTTAAATGAGATGATGAATACCTTGTTCTAGTTTACCCCAGAACCTGTGGGGGAGGGGGGGAAGTTATTCTTACAATAGACCGAATACTCGGTCGAGTTCCCCATAGCAAGACGTAATCCATTCCATATGAAAAATAGAATGTAAGGAAGCTCAACTTAAATATTTTAAAGTGTGCGAGTGCTTAGCTAAAGTGAAAATTTCTAAACTCAAAAGGGTAAAGATCGGACCGGAAATTATTGATAGCGTTTTCATAGGATATGCAATAAATAATAAGACATATCATTTTTTAGTTCATAAATCAAACAATTCCGACATTCATATTAATACGATAATCGAATCAGATATTACTGAATTCTTTAAGAATATCTATCCATATGAAAAGGAATGTGAGTCATCTAGTAAAATATCTAAGCGACCTCGGGAAGAAGCAAAGGAAAGTACACCTAATGAAGTGAATCCAAGACGTAGTAAACGTCAAAGGACAACTACTTCCATTGGATCAGATTTTCTAACATTCTTGTTGGAAAATGAGCTTCAAAGTTCAAACGTTGAAAGAAATTATGTCTTCCTCAGAAAAAAGCGGTCAATAGTAAGATAGAATCCATATTAAATAACCATACTTGAGAGTTAGTTGATCTTACTCTGGGGAATGAACCATTGGGTTCCAAATGGATTTTCAAGAGGAAAATAAAAGATGATGGCATTATTGACATTTATAAGGCAAGACTTATTGTCAAAGGATATAGACAACGAGAAGACCTTGACTATTTTAACACATACTCGTCAGTTATGAGTATTACGTACATATGAATGTTAGTAGCATTAGTTACAATATATGGTCTTGAAATCCATCAAATGGATGTGAAGACAACCTTCTTAAATAGAGATTTAGAGGAAGAAATTTATATGGAACAACCTGAAAGGTTCATGGTTCCTGAAAAAATAAAAATAAAAGGTGTGCCGACTTGTTAAGTCACTTTACAGACTAAAACAAGCACCCAAACATTGACATGCGAGATTTGTCCAAATGATATTGTCAAATGGTTTCAAAATTAATGAGTATAAACAAATGTGTTTACGTAAAGAATACTTCAAATCATATAGTCATTATTTGATTCTATGTGGATGATATGTTGATGAAATATTTAAAATGTGGGGGCTTTTAGATTATGCATGACAAACCAATGTTAGACGTAATGTATAAATAATATAATATTTTAACCACACCAGTCCTTAGTGGATATTAATATGATAGTCGCTGAATTCATTACTTGTTCAGTCTTAGTGATGACTAATGATGAAATTATAAATTTGAAAGTTGTTTACGTGTCTTTCCAGAAATAATTTATTCTTTCTTGAACATTTATAATATTTAGATCTCTTATGAAAGGGTGTCACCTGAAAGGCTGTGACTTTTTATAAAAAGTATGTTTGTATGTTTTGTGTAAACATGACCGTTCATGAACAAATGTATTAATACATTGGTCTATAATGAGGTGAATCCAACCGATAAACATGACAAAAATCCATTGCAAGTTGGATTTGTTTCATGAATGAAGGTGTTATAATTTCCATATCATATAGACGTATGAATAAATAGCATACAAATGCTTGAAAATGGCGGAGTGACCGCGAAATGTGTTATATATTAAGAGGTTGTGGCCACAATTGATGCCAATCATTCCAGCTATTGTTATAATATACTATTGCTACATTAAGTATAGTCAATAATCTAATATGCAATAGAAAGTCGAGACGTATTTGTCACAGCCCGAATTTCTACCTTCGGGACCGTGATGTCGCCTAACATTTCACTTGCTAGGCAAGCCAACGTTAGAAAAAAAATCTTAACCATTTTTAAACAAATCAATTTAAGCGGAAGTCAATTACTGAAATAAAGTGCGGAAGACCACAACAACCGAATCATCAAAATACATCCCTGAATCTGGTGTCACAAGTGCACGAGCTACTAGGATAATACAAATAATGATTTGAATAAAATTCAAGTTGTTTGCAAGATATTATACAACTAAGATAAGATAGAAGGGGACTTCAGAACTGTGGACGATGTGTAGTTATACCTCAAGTCTCCTTCGGGTAGCTGAATCCGAGCAAGTCAATGGTACGCCGCTGGGACCCACTCCAAAATCTGCACAAGAAGTGCAGAGTGTAGTATGAGTACAACCGACCCCATGTACTCCGTAAGTGTCGAGCCTAACCTCGACAAAGTAGTGACGAGGCTATGACAAGACACGTACGTAAATAACGTGTAAAAGTATATACAAATACGAAACAACAATAACACAATATATAACAATTTATAAATTTGGGAGGGAACATGCGAAGGGGAATGATATAGAAATTTCAGCAGGAGAATGTAACGACTCGGTCGGTCGTTTTGAGAATTTAAGTTTCGCTCAGCGGCATAAGGCCATGCGCAACTTCGTATTATGTGTATTGACTTGCGTGAGTTGTTGAATTCAGTTACCGGATGATTCGGAGTGATTAGGGACACTTAGTCCCTAAAACGGAAGCTTAAGTCTTAGGATTTTGACCGTAGTCAAAACTGTGTGAAGACGACCTCGGAATGGAGTTCCGTCGGTTCCGTTAGCTCCGTTGGGTGATTTTGGACTTAGGAACGTATCCGAACTGTGAATCTGAGGTATGTAGTTGATTTAGGCTTGAAATGGCGAAAGTCTAATTTTTGGAGATTTGGACCGGAAGTGGATTTTCTGATATCAGGGTCGGAATCCGATTCGGGAAGTTGGAGTAGGTCTGTAATGTCAATTATGACATGTATGCAAAATTTGAGGACAATCGGACGTGATTTGATAGATTTCGGCATCGATTGTAGAAGTTGAAGTTTCAAAGTTCATTAAGTGAATTAGGGTGTGATTCATGATTTCGATGTTGTTTGATGGGATTTGAGGTCTCGAGCAAGTTTGTGTTATGTTATGGGACTGGTTGGTATGATTGGACGGGGTCCCGGGGGCCTCAGGTGTGTTTTGGGGTGGTTTTGGATCATTTCGGGCTATTTCGGAATTGCTGTATCTGGTATCTGATTTCCTTCTTCGCGAACGCGAAGAGCCACGTGAATGCAAAGAAGAAATCTTGGGGGTGATGGACTTGGCCTTCGCGAACGCGAAGTAGGACTCGCGAACGCAGAGAGATGCCTAAGGAACCTACGCGAACGCGATGGGCTAGTCACGAACGCGTAGAAGGAAATGGAGGAGTTGGGCCTGAGGTCGTTTGTCCTTCGCAAACGCGAAGCGTGGAACGCAAACACGAAGGAGCATGTCAGCTGGTCATCGCGAACGCGATGAGGAGATCGCGAATGCGAAGAGGAAATGTGGGAGCAGGAACAGTTGGTCTTCGCGAACGCGACACTGGTCACGCGAACGCGAAGAAGAATTTGAGGCAGCTAAGTATTGGCCTTCGCGAATGCGAGACAGAGGTCGCGAACGCGAAGAAGGCCTATCTGGACAGAATTAAAAGTCTCAAAATGGGGGTTTGAGTTCATAACACAAAATCAAATTGGGAGCTCGGTAGAAGGCGATGTTTGGAGAGATTCTTGCGTGAGTGTTTGGGGTAAGTGATTCTTATCCAGTTTTGATTAAATTCCATGATTATGCCTTTGAATCCATAATTTAATTCGGATTTAAATGGAGAAAAATCAAGATTTTTGTAAAATCTTCCAAAAATAAAAATTTAAGATTTGGAGGTCGAGTTGTTATTGGAATTCGATAAAATTGGTATGGTTGAACTCATATCGGAATGGATGTTCATATTTCAAGAAAATTATGTCGGGTTCCGAGGGGCGGGTCCCGCGTTGACTTTTTAGAATAAATTTTCAAGTCAACGTTTTATTATCCGAAATTATTTCCGATAAATTTTAATGATGTTATACAATTAATTTGGATAGTTTAAGTTGTTCGGACGTCAATTCAAGCAAGAAGACTATTTTGAAATATCGGCCTAACTTCAAAAGGGTAAGTGTCTTGCTTAACCCCGAGTGGAGAAATTACCCCTTAGGCATCTAGCCTTATGTGCCATTTGTGATAATAATATGATTTATGTTGAAATTGGGAGCTTGTGGCTATTGCCAGGCGAATTATAAAATGAAATATGGGCACAAGGTGCCGTGAGCAGATAATGAGGATATTGACACGGAAATTTATCCGTGCAGTTGTGATATGAAATGAGGGCACGAGGTGTCAGAAAAATATAATGATTTAATTATGAGCACGAAGTACAGTAGAAATATGAAAAATGGGTTGAGACCCGTGTTTATGAAAATGGGCTGAGACCCGTGGTTGCATGATTATGAAATGAAGTGTCACATAGTGACTTTTTAATTGAAAGAATTATATTCAAAATATTTAATTGGAAGGATTTTTATGAAAAAAGATTTATTGGAAAGGATTATATTCGAAAGATATTTATTTAAAGAAATTATATTTGAGAGAGGTTTATTCAAAGGAAGTATATTTGAAAAAATTTTATTTGAAGAAATTATATTTGAGAGAGGTTTATTCAAAGGAAGTATATTTGAAAAAATTTTATTTGAAGAAATTATATTTGAGAGAGGTTTATTCAAAGGAAGTATATTTGAAAAAATTTTATTTGAAGAAATTATATTTGAGAGAGGTTTATTCAAAGGAAGTATATTTGAAAAAATTTTATTTGAAGAAATTATATTTGAGAGAGGTTTATTCAAAGGAAGTATATTTGAAAAAATTTTATTTGAAGAAATTATATTTGAGAGAGGTTTATTCAAAGGAAGTATATTTGAAAAAATTTTATTTGAAGAAATTATATTTGAGAGAGGTTTATTCAAAGGAAGTATATTTGAAAAAATTTTATTTGAAGAAATTATATTTGAGAGAGGTTTATTCAAAGGAAGTATATTTGAAAAAATTTTATTTGAAGAAATTATATTTGAGAGAGGTTTATTCAAAGGAAGTATATTTGAAAAAATTTTATTTGAAGAAATTATATTTGAGAGAGGTTTATTCAAAGGAAGTATATTTGAAAAAATTTTATTTGAAGAAATTATATTTGAGAGAGGTTTATTCAAAGGAAGTATATTTGAAAAAATTTTATTTGAAGAAATTATATTTGAAAAATAGTTATTTGGAAGAATTTTATGTGAAAGACATTTATTTGAAGGATTTGATTTAATTGGGCGTAATTGTAATTATTAATTATTGAGCGATATTAATGGTGTTATTATTGTCTGATGTGCATATCACTAGTTATTTTATGTTGCCCTTGTTATTACTTGTTTCCTATTATTTTGTATATTATATTGCACAAGCTAATAGACTAGTGAGTGTCTTGATTGTACCTCGTCTCTACTCCACTGAGGTTAGTCTTGATATGTAATGGCCCAACCGGTTATTTTGACTTTTAGAACTCCGTTTCCTAAAATAAAACTTTCCGTATGTGCTTTTAATGAATGATTTATGACTTGAGGGGATGGTTGGTTCGAGATTTGGAAGTGTTTGGGTTGAAATCGGAACACTTGGTTCCTTAAGTTGGCTTTAAAAGGCTAAGTTTGACTTCGGTCAACAGTTTGAGAAAACGATCCCGGAATAGAATTTTGACGATTCCAACAGCTCTGTATGGTGATTTTGGACTTAGGAGCGTGTTCGGAATTTTATTTGGAAGTCCGTAGTTAAATTAGGCTTGAAATGGCTAAAATAGGAATTTAAGTTTAGAAGTTTAACCGGGGAGTTGACTTTTTGATATCGGGGTCGGAATTCAGTTCCAAAAATTTACATAGATATGTTATGTCATTTATGACTTGTATGCAAAATTTGAGGTCAATCGGACTTGATTTGATAGGTTTCAGTACCGAATGAAGAAGTTGAAAATTTTAAGTTTCATTAAGCTTGAATTGGAGGATGATTCGTGGTTTTGGCGTTGTTTGATGTGATTTGAGGTTTCGACTAAGTTTATATGATATTTTAGGACTTGTTGGTATAATTGGTTGAGGTCCCGAGGGGCTCGGGTGAGTTTCGGACGGCTAACAGATCACTTTTGGCCTTTGGGAGACTGCTGATAGCTGCTGGTATCTTCTTCTGATTTTCTTATACGAGATCGCGTAGGTTGGTTTGCGATCGCGTAGAGTAATTTGGACAGATGTGGATTTGTTCTACGCGATTGCGTGAATGGGGTTGTGATCGCATAGGCTTAATTTGGGCAGCTGAGAATTTATTCTATGCGATCGCATGGGCAAGTCCGTGATCGCGTAGGTTGGATTCAGTTGTGTTATGCGAACGCGTGGCTAAGGCCGCGTTCGCGAAGAGGAAACGAAGCAGAAACTGACCACGCGCTTAATGCTTCGCGATCGCGTGAGGAGGCTCGCGATCGCGTAGGCTTGTGGAGACTGTGCTTCGCGATCGCGTGGGATTTTCTGCGATCACGTAGAGTTAATTTCTGGGCAGAATCATTTGTGCTACGCGATCGCGTGAGGAAGTTCGCGATCGCTTATAAGAAATTACTGGGCAGAGAGTTTAAATTCTGAAAATGGTACCATTTTCCATTTTTAACGATTTGGAGCTCGGATTTAGGCGATTTTTGGGAGATTTTCAGGAAAAATAATGGGGTAAGTGTTCTTAACTCAATATTGGTTAAATTACCCGAATCCATCATTGTTTTTAATCATTTAATTGGTGAATTAAGTTGAAAAAGTTTGAAAACCCTCTTGGATAGATTTGAGGATTTGAGGGCCGAATTGTTATCAGAATTTAGTGATTTTGGTATGGGTAAACTCGTGGTTGAGTGGGCGTTCATATTTCGTAACTTTTGCCGGATTCCGAGACGTGGGCCCCACTGACGAATTTTTAATTAATTTCGGAATTTTTATTGAAAATATAGTATTTTCTTATAGAATTGATTCCTATAATTCTTAGTGATTATATCGAATTATTTTGGCTAGATTTGAGCCAGACAGAGTTGGATAATCGTGGAAAAGGCCTTCTAGTGGATTAAATTGGAGCAAATTGAGGTAAGTCTCTTGTCTAATCTTGTGAGGGGGAAATTACCTCATAGGTGATTAAAATTAAATAATTATTGCTAATTGTGGGGGCTACGTACGCACGAGGTGACGAGAGTCCATGCGTAGCTACTATTAATGCTAAAGTCCGGGTAGTTTAGGACTCAAAGCATGAATTACTTGTGTAAATTATATTCTTTATTTAATTAATATTATTTGATATATATATATATATTGTGAATTGTTAGATAAAAATATTGTTAAGAGAAATTGTTCTTCCTCCTGAATTTATCTTATAATAAATATACTCTCATTCCGGGGGTACATAAGAAAATGTCCTCATTTCCTGTGGAGCGGGCCGAACGCCTCGGCAGGATAGATGCATCTATGGATCGTGTCGCACGTCCCTCGTCAGTGTACACGAAACTCTGGATCGGGTCGTACGACCTCGGCAGAAATCATGCTTAATAATAATAATTACACGATACTTTGATAGTTTATTGCAGCTTGTGAAGCTAATTGATAAATTGAAAATCTTTGGAATTTAATGAATTATTATTCCAGCTTGTTAAGAGATTATTGTTATTCCTGTAAATGAGACTAATTGATAAATTTGGAAATTTATTGAAATTGAAGGAATTTAATTATTTCTGCTGGTTAAATAAATTATTGTTATATTCTATTAAGCATGTTGATCTAGATATTTTAGTTTTATTTCAATTATTATTATTGACCCATAGTAAGTGTCAAAGTCGTCCATCTCGTCTCTACCACTTCGAGATTAGGCTTGATACTTACTGGGTACACGTTGTTTACGTACTCATACTACACTTGCTGCACTTTTTGTGCAGGACCTGATGCAAGTACTAGTGGGGACCCTATCGTCTTACACCCACGTCGTCCAGGGGCATAGTGGTGAGCTGCCTTTCTAAGCCGTTCTGCAGCTACCAGTGTCTCTTCTTGTATTTTTCATTCTGTCTATTTTTATTTCAGACAGTATTAGTGATTTTGTATAATCTACTAGATGCTCATACACTTGTGACACCATGTCTTGGCACACACATTGGTAGAATTTGGTGTCTTATATTTTTTTTCTTGGATTCACATTTTAACGATATATGTCTAATTTATTAGTTGGCTTGCCTAGCTATGGTGTTGGGTGCCATCACGACCTATAGGTGACATTGGGTCGTGACATGATACTTACTGGGTACCGACCGTGGTGTACTCATACTACACTTCTGCACATTTTTGTGCAGAGCCAGGTATTGTAGATATCGGACTTGAATAGAGCCTAACTGGGATCGTAAGGATTCAAGATAGAGCTGCTTGGTTATCGCAGTCCCTTGGAGTCTTTTCATTTCATTGTACTGTTAAGTTTTGATCAAACAATATTGTATATTCGGTCCTCGTGATCATTCCATGTATTCGGTTAGATTTCGTGACTCAGTACTACCAGTCTTGGGAGGTTGTCTATCTATATTTGTTCCGCTGTTAGTTTTGATTACTTATTTAATTTTTTTAAAAATAGGTTCAAAATGTAATTGAAATCGGCTTACCTAGTCTTAGAGACTAGGTGCCGTCACGATGCCTGTGGTAGGATTTTGGGTCATGACAAGTTGGTATCAGAGCTCTAGGTTCATAGGTTTTACGAGTCAAGAACGAGTCTAGTAGAATCTTACGAATCAGTACGGAGACGTCTGTACTTATCTTCAAGAGACTACAGAATTGTTAGGAAATTTCTACTTCTTTCATTCCTGTCATGTGGAATTTGTCGAATTTGGAATTTGAGCCTTTGTATCTCTATTCTCTCGCAGATGGTGAGGACATGTGCTACCGGGTTAGTTGAGCAGGCATCTGCACGTACTGCTAGGGCTGCAAGAGGTCGGGGCCGAGGTAGAGGTCGAGGAAGGGTACGTGCTGCGATTAGAGCGCATGTCAGAACAACAGTTGAGGAGCCACCAGTAGCTCCAATTGGGGGACAGGTACCAGAAACACCTGTTGTTACTCCTGGACTTCAGGAGACTTTAGCACAGTTCCTTAGTATGTATGGTACATTAACTCATGCGGGATTGATCTATGTTACACCAAATATTTCGCAGATCGGGGGAGTAGCTCAGACTCCTGCCACAACTCCAGAGCAGCAGGTTCACGTTGGTCAGATGCCGGGTGTAGTACCGGTACAACCTATTATTCCGGTTCGGCCTGAGGTCAGGTCCGAGGCATCAGAAGAAGAACAAAAGAACTTGAAAGTTTTAAGAAGTATAGTCCACCTACTTTCAGTGGCACAACTACAGAGGATGCCCAACGATTTTTAGAAAATTATCATTGTATTATCCGCACCATGGGTATTGTAGAGGTGAGCGGAGTTACCTTTACTACATTTCAACTGTCAGGCGCATCGTATCGGTGGTGGCAAATCTATAAAGAAGGTAGACCAGCCGATGCAACACCACCAACTTGGGATCAATTTTCGGAAATATTCTTGAAAGAGTTTGTTCCCCAGACTCTCCGAGATGCGTGGCACACAGAGTTTGAACGGTTGCGTCAGGGCACTATGACAATGTCAGAATATGCTATCAGGTTCAGTGAGTTAGCTCATCATGCACCTATCTTAGTTCCTACAATCAGAGAGCGGGTCCGCAGATTCATTGAGGGGCTCGATTATGAAATTAAAATATGCATGGCTCGAGAATTGCAAACTGATACTCTATTTCAACAAGTAGTGGAGATTGCGAGAAAGATTGAGGTTATTTTAGGTGAGGAAAGGGAGTATAAGGAGGCCAAAAGGTCTCGAAGATCTGGAGGGCTCAACAGATTTTACTCTTCAACTAGGACCCATTATAGCAGAGGCTCGCACAGTCGGCCAGCTCAGTCCACACATCAGATTACTCAGAGTGCTCCAATAAGTTCTTACGATGCACCACCGGCACGGAATTCCTATAATGGTTATTCCAGTTATCCGGCACAGACTCAATACGAATAACCGCGACCTCGGAGGGGTTGTTATGAGTATGGTGATACTAGGCATATCATGAGAGATTGTCCCAGACTTGGGAGGGGTGAATTTCATCAGAGCACTCAAGCTACAAGTTTTATTCCAGTTAATACTCCACGTACACAATCAGTTAGAGGTGGAGGACAGGCGGGTAGAGGGCGCCAAAGAGGTGGAGGCCCGACCCGTTGATATGATCGCTATGATTTGGCTGAGGCCGATACACCATATGGTGTCGTTATAGGTACGATCCTGATTCTGTGATAAAAGGATATTTTTTTCCTTTAATTTGATTATGTTCTGAATATTGAGGTGAGTCCTCCTATTATGCTCCACTTATGGGTGAGCTTCGTAATTTTTGTGACCCACTTATATATTTATCCTTGTTGGGAGATTTGAAGATGTGAGCCAGTGTCTGTCATTTTATTTTTGTACACCATGGAGGGCTATAAGTCCAAAAGTAATTTTTTTAATTCATGAACAGTGGATTTAATGTGTTTTGGAATAATTAATTCCATTTTTTTATGAATTATATGCCCTATCGGTACGAGGGTTCATTATGTGTTGTGAAAATTGTTTATGAAATATATTAAAAATAAGAAAGAAAGGAAATTGAAATTTCAGTTGGCACAATGTGCATAATACTCGTAATTCGGAGTTGAGAACGAGATCCTTGTATTTTTATATGATGTAAAATATTTAAACCGGGCTACAAGCCGCGGTGGAAGTTATATAAGGACGAGGTCCTTGTAGTGAAATATTTATGAGTTCAAAATTCTTTCTGTGTGAAATTTAATTTGTACAATAATATTAATAGGGAGTCATGCCTGTTAAGCCTATTTGATAATTCTTGAATATTTTTTGTGCATATTCAGCCATTTTTGTGTTGTAAACATTGAGTTTTAGCCTATGAAGTGAGTACCAATGTGGCATTAAATGTGACTGATTAATCCGAGTAAGTAATCATGAGGTCTTCATGCCTCACATTCTATTGTCAATGTTGTGAAAATTTGAAATGAGGTGTTGGTTAAAATGAGATTAATCGAGGATGCTGGAATTAATTATGAATAACTTTTAAGACCAGAGATGTGGTGATAAACATATATATGATGTGCTTCATGTCCTGATATCATTATGATAATGCAGTGTTTGTAATACCGAGATTGGTGTTATTGATATATACCTTGTGGTATTTTACTGGGTTGTGGATGTGTTGTTAGTAGTTATTTTGGTGTTACTCTGGAGGTGGATAGGCCCAATTACAGGCGAGACTCTGCCGAAATTTCTGAAAAATTTGGGAGTTAGAAAATAAAAAACAATTGGGAGATTGATATGTGCGAAAGGAGAGATAAATTATGTTATATGTTTAAGGACGAATGATCCTAAGCGGGGAAGAATGTAACACCCCAGAAAATTTTTGAAGTACTTCAATACTATCAAGAAAGTTGATATGTGCGTAGACACGAGTTGCTATAGCCAGTTGAGACTAATACCGTGCGTTGTTGTGAAAACATCAGGCCTTTTGAAAATGTTGGAGTGTAAAAAATTGATCTTAAAGTTTACAATTATGGATAAAAAAAATAATCTCAAATGAGATGGTATTGTCGGGCTTATCTCAAATACGGTAACGTGGGATCAACTGTAAGAATATGTGTAAAAGTAAAATCATCAATTTGGTAACCTCAGAATAATTCTTAGCACGTTCGAGGACGAATGTTTGTCTAAGAGGTGGAGAATGTAATGACCCGATCGGTCGTTTTGAGAATTTAAGTCCCGCTCAGTGGCATAAGGCCCTACGTAGCTTCGTATTATGTGTATTGACTTGCGTGCATGGTGGAATTCAGTTACCGGATAATTCGGAGTGATTTGGGACACTTAGTCCCTAAAACGGAAGCTTAAGTCTTAGGATTTTGACCGTAGTCGGAATTGTATGAAGACGATTTCGGAATGGAGTTATGTCAGTTCCGTTAGCTCAGTTGGGTGATTTTGGACTTAGGAGCATGTCCGGACTGTGAATCTGAGGTTTGTAGCTGATTTAGGCTTGAAATGGCGAAAGTTAAATTTTTGGAGATTCGGACCGGAAGTGAATGTTTTGATATCGGGGTCGGAATCCACTTCCGGAAGTTGGGATAAGTCCGTAATGTCAATTATAACTTGTGTGCAAAATTTAAGGATAATTGGACATGATTTGATAGATTTCGGCATCGATTGTAGAAGTTGAAGTTTCAAAGTTCATTAAGTGAATTGGGGTGCGATTCATGATTTCGATGTTGTCTGATGGTATTTGAGGTCTCGAGTAAGTTTGTGTTATGTTATGGGACTGGTTGGTATGATTGGATGGGGTCACGAGGTTCTCGGGTGTATTTCAGGGTGGTTTCGGATCATTTCGGGCTATTTCGGAACTGTTGTACCTGGTATCTGATTTCCTTCTTCGCGAACGTGAAGAGAGCCACGCGAACACGAATAAGAAATCTTAGGGGTGCTGGATTTGGCCTTCGCAAACGCGAAGTAGGAATCGCGAACACAGAGAGATGCCTGAGGAGCCTATGCGAACACGAGGTGCCAGTCGCGAACACGTAGAAGGAAATGGAGGAGTTGGGCCCGAGGTCGTTTGGTCTTTGCGAACGCGAACGCAAAGGAGCAGGTCATCTGGTCATCGCGAACGCGACGAGGAGGTCGCGAATGCGAAGAGGAAATGTGGGAGCAGGAACATTTGGCCTTCGCGAACATGACACTGGTCACGCGAATGCGAAGAAAAATTTGAGGCAACTGGGTTTTGGCCAACGCGAGACAGAGGTCGCGAGCGCGAAGAAGGCCTATCTGGGCAGAATTAAAAGTCCCAAAAACGGGGGTTTGAGTTCATAGCACAAAATCAAATTGGGAGCTCGATAGAAGGCGGTTTTTGGAGAGATTCTTGCGTGCGTGTTTGGGGTAAGTGATACTTATCCAGTTTTGATTAAATTCCATGATTATGCCTTTGAATTCATCATTTAATTCGGATTTAAATGGAGGAAAATCAATTTGTTTGTAACATCTTCCAAAAATGAAAATTTAAGATTTGGAGGTCGAATTGTTATTGGAATTCGATAAAATTGGTATGGTTGAACTCGTATCGGAATGGCTATTCGGATTTCATGAAAATTATGTCGGGTTCTGAGGGGCGGGACCCACGTTGACTTTTGTTGACTTTTTAAAATAAATTTTTCAGTCGATGTTTTATTATCCGGAAATGTTTCCGATGAATTTTAATAAAGTTATACAATTAATTTGGATAGATTTTAGCTGTCCGGAGGTCAATTTAAGCAAGAAGACTATTTTGGATTACCGGCCTACTTCAAAAAGGTAAGTGTGTCTTGCTTAACCTTGAGTGGGAAAATTACCCTTTAGGCATCAGGTCTTATGTGCCATTTGTGATATGTGAAAAACCGAGTACGTACTTGGGTTTATATGTGCAAAATTTATTGAGTTTAAGTCTTGGGAATATTGTGTAGTAAATTAGATAATTGTTGGCATATGTTTAATTATCTATTTGCCATGCCTCAAATCACATTTATTGAATTTGTTTTTATATGACAATTTGATGTAATTATTACTTGTTCATTTATGTGAATTCCGTGAGTTTGATGGTTGATATTCTTAGAATTTAATTTTCATTATGAATTTTCTCTATGCAAATAATTAATTAAGCAAGCTTAAGAAGATGTGCTAATACAATTACCTAAATTTGGATTAATGAGGGCTTTGCTTTATGCTGAATAATTTCTATCTCTGTTGATTATTTTTGTGATGTTATACACATTGTGTGGAGTTTTCGGCTATTTGTTGCGAAACTAATTGACTTGGTTGTATCTTTGAAATTTTCGTTGTGGCCATTGGGCAAATTGTGATATGAATTGATTTTGTTACGTTGTCGTGATAATTTTCCGTGTAAATTATCGTGTTGTGTGAGTTATTATTTTGAGGAGATAAGGGGGCATTTCACCGTTGATATTATATGGGTTTAAGGGTGGCATTTCACTATTGTTGTGTTTGTTGGAATATTGTCTGAGCTGAGCGATAAGGGCGGCTATAGGAGCGATAAGAGTGGCTATTGGTATTGTCAGGGCGGAGGGATAAGGGTGGCTATAGGAGAGATAAGTGTGGCTATAGGAGAGATACGGGTGGCTATTGTTAGGGATGGTATGTAATGATGAGGAGTGGTTGCATTAGTGATTTTTATGTGATGTGATTTTTCCTTGTGTTTTATAACTTGTGTAATTTATCTTGTTGTTGGTATATTGATAATAATCTAATTTATGTTGAAATTGGGAGCATGTGGCTTTTGCCAGGTGGAATATAAAATAAAATATGGGCACAAGGTGCCATGAGTAGATAATGAGGATATTGGCACGGGAATTTATCTGTACAGTTGTGATATGAAATGAGGGCACGAGGTGTCAGAAAAATATAATGATTTAATTATGGGCACGAAGTATCGTGGAAATATGAAAAATTGGCTGAGACCCATGTTTATGAAAAATATAAAAATGGGCTGAGACCCGTAGTTGAATGATTATGAAATGAAGTGTCACATAGTGACTTTTTAATTGAAAGAATTATATTCAAAATATTTAATTGAAAGGATTTTTATGCAAAAATATTTATTGAAAAGGATTACATTCGAAAGATATTTATTTAAAGAAATTATATTTGAGAGAGATTTATTCAAAGGAAGTATATTTGAAAAAATTTTATTTGAAGAAATTATATTTGAAAAATAGTTATTTGGAAGAATTTTATGTGAAAGACATTTATTTGAAGGATTTGATTTAAATGGGCGTAATTATAATTATTAATTATTGAGCGATATTAATGGTGTTATTATTGTCTGTTGTGCATATCACTGGTTGTTTTATGTTGCCCTTATTATTACTTGTTTCCTATTATTTTGTATATTATGTTGCACAGGCTAATAGACTAGTGAGTGTCTTGATTATACCTCGTCTCTACTCCACTGAGGTTAGTCTTGATACTTACTGGGTACCGACCATGGTGTACTCATACTATACTTCTGCATATTTTTGTGCAGAGCCAGGTATTGGAGATATCGGACTTGAACAGAGCCTAAGCGGGATCGTAAGGATTCAAGGTAGAGCTGCTTGGTCGTCGCAGTCCCTTAGAGTCTTTTTATTTCATTGTACTATTAATTTTTAATCAAACGGTATTGTATATTCGGTCCTCGTGATTATTCCATGTATTCAGTTAAAGTCTGTGACTCAGTACTACCAGTCTTGGGAGGTTGTATATCCATATTTGTTCCGCTGTTATTTTTGATTACTTATTTAATTCAAAATAATGGCTTCAAAATGTAATTGAAACCTGCTTACCTAGTTTTAGAGACTAGGTGCCATCACGACGCCTTTGATGGGATTTTGGGTTGTGACAGAGAAGTGTCACGTAGCAGCCAATTAATTCATCAACAATAAAATGAGCAGTTGATAATATAAAAATGACACGACTCCACCCTTCATGCTTTTACTCTCATTCTTTCCATAAATTGATAAATAAATAATAAGATCGACACGGCATTACCCTTCGTGCTTTAACTCTCTTCTGGCACGGCATCACCCTTCGTGCTTTAACTCTCTTCTGACACGGTATCACCCTTCGTGCTTTAACACTCTTTGAAAATGACACGGCATCACCCTTCGTGCTTTAACTCTCTTCCTCACTTCATAATTCAATAAATAATAATGTGGAATTGGCCCGGCATCACCCTTCATGCTTTTACACTCTTCCTTACCATGAAAATAATAATATAAATTCGGAAGAGTAATAAAATGCGGGGATATATACTTATCAATCAATTCACTACCAGAATACCGACCTCACCTTTCAAAATATTCAACAATACTTCTATGGAAATGATCAAATAAATAAGGAGTAGTAACTTAAGCAGGAATATCTTAATTAAATAGGCAATTCTTCACAATAAACAAATTCCACCTGCATGCTTTGACTCAACCATAACACATAAGTACTGGTCACCTCACATATACATTGTACCCGCACATTAAATCACGTAGCAAATAGACAAATAAGTCTTACTCCCTCAAGTCAAGGTTAACCACGACACTTACCTTAATTTGCAACCAAATTCAAGATTCCAATAAACCTTTACCTCGCGAATTCGTGTCCGAAATCCTCAAATCTAGTCATAAACAATTCAATATACTCAATACAAAACGTAGGAATTGATTCCATATGAATTTACTAATTTTCCGGATTAAAATCCTAAATGCATTTTCAAAATCGACAGTGGAACCCACATCTCAAATCCCAAAAATATTTACGAAAACCGAATACCCGTGCCGATACGAGTTAAACCATATAAAAATTATCAAATTCCGACATCGGATTTGCTTTCAAATCTTCATTTTACATTTTTGAAAGAGTTTATAAAAATCCCAATTTCTTCCATCTAAATCCAAATTAAATGATGAATATTGACATGAATTTATGAAATATAATCACTTTTGGATATAGAATACTTACCCAAGTCGAAATCGTGAAATATCTCTTTTGAATCGCCTAAATCCGAGACTCAAAACTCAAAAATGAGTAAAAATGGCTAACTTCCGATTTTATGGGTTCTGTCCAGCATTTTTGCACCTACAGACTATATCTTTGCACCTGCAGACTCGCATTTGCGAGACAAAGCTCGCATTTGCGGAATAGGGCTACCCAGTAGAGGACCGCATCTGCGGTCCTTCACGTTGTAGAAGCGAGTCCTCCGCATTTGCGGTCTCTCAGCCGCAGAAACGGCATCGCTCCTGCGCGAAATGCACCGTAGAAGCGGTCAGGAGGTGACCAGTACCCATGTCACATAAGCGACCAAAATTCTGCAGAAGTGGCCTCGCACCTAAGGCCAATATTGCGCAGGTGCGACGCACCGGAACCAGACTTGTGTTCTTGAACAAAAATGTCCGAAATTCATCCGAAACTCATCCGAGCACCTCGGTACCTCGTCTGAATATTCCAACAAGTCCCGTAACATAATACGGACTTACTCGAGGCTTCAAATCACGGCAAAGAATATCGAAATTACAATTCACACCTCGATTCAGTCTTTTGATTTTTCAAACTTTTCACTTTGCAAAACTCGTGCCAAAACATATTAAACGAACCCGGAATGACTTTAAATTTGCCACACAAGTCATAAATGACATAACAAAGCTATTCAAATTTTCGGAATCTCAATCCGAGTCCGATATCAATAAAGTCAAATCTGTGGTCAAACTTTGGAAACCTTTAGCCTTTAGATTTCTAATTTTTGTTAAATGGCGATAATTTGAGCTAGGGACCTCCAAATTCAATTCCGGGCATACGGTTAAGTCCCAAATCACAATACGAACCTACTGGAACTGTCAAAATATAGATCCCGATCCGTTTGGTCAAAATGTTGACCGAAGTCAACTCGATTGAGTTTTAAAGCTCTATTCCACATTTTTATTAATTTTTCACATAAAAACTTTCCAAAACATTATACGGACTGTGCACGCAAGTAGAGGAATGATAACTAGTGCTTTGTGAGGTCTTATAACACAGAAATAAATGTTTAAAATAAAGATGACATTTTGGGTCATCACATTCTCCACCTCTAAAACAAACGTTCGTCCTCGAACGTAATTAGAAAAGTACATGAGCTGGTGAAAAGATGTAGATATTTACTCTGCATGTCCGACTCGGACTCCCAGGTAGCTGCCTCAATTGGTTGACCTCTCCATTGCACCCGAACTGAAGGATAACTCTTAGATATCAATTTCGGACCTGCCGGGCTAGAATAGCCACCGGCTCCTCCTCATAAGTCAAATTTTTGTCCAATTGGACTGAGCTGAAATCTAGTACATGGGACGGATCACCATGGTATTTTCGGAGCATGGATACATGAAACACCGGATGAACTAGTGATAAACTAGGTGGTAGTGCAAGCCTGTAGTCTACTTCACCCACCCTTTCAAGAATTTCAAAGGGTCTGATATACCTAGGGCTTAACTTGCCCTTCTTTCTGAATCTCATTACACATTTCATAGGTGAAACTTAGAGCAATACTCTTTCTCCAGCCATGAATGCAACATCACGAACTTTACGGTCAGCATAACTCTTTTGTCTAGACTGAGTTGTGCGAAGTCGATCCTGAATAATCTTGACCTTATCCAAGGCATCATATACCAAGTCAGTACCCAACAACCAAGCCTCTCCTAGTTCAAACCAGCCAACGAGCGAACGATGCTTCATATGGAGCCATCTGAATGCTCGACTGGTAGTGTCACGACCCAAATTAACCCTCCGTAAGGTGTCGTGATGGCACCTAGTCTTTACGACTAGGTAAGTCTAACATTTGCGGAAAATATAAAGAAAATACAATATTTTAAAGATAAACAGTATATTTTAAATAGCCAAGAGTAGTACCACTCGGCATACACAAAATAATTTCCCAAGATCCGGAATATCACTAAGTCACAAGCTGCTATAATTTATGTGGCTCTATACAAAAGTCTGAAGATAATAAAGAAAATCTCTAGACGAGGGAGTAGAAGGTGACTCTGAAGATCTGCGGACGCAAGCAGAAATACCTTGAAGTCTCCTAGAATCAGCAGCACGTGCTAATCCCAAGGCTGATAGCTCGTACCTGGATCTGCACACGAAAAACATGTGCAGGAAAGGGCATGAGTACACCACAATGGTACCCAGTAAGTGCCAAGTCTAACTCGGTCAAGTAGTGACGAGGTCAAGTTAAGGCCCTATCGGAGTAAATATAGTAATTTAAACAGTAAAAGATATAAGTAAAATTTACCATAACACAGTTAAAAAGGGAGCCCTCGGCTCAGAACAAGGTAAACACAGTGGGAAATCTCTCGGGATATCATCCCATAGTATCAAATGAATATGCAGTACATGGGGGATCTCCCGGAATACGTCCGTAGTCCCAAAGTAAATATGTAGTGCTGGGGGATCTCCCAGAATACATCTGTAGTCCCAATTTAAATATGCAGTACATGGGGATCTCCCGGAATACGTCCGTAGTCCCAATTTAAATATGAAGTATCGGGGGATCTCCCAGAATACGTCCGTAGTCCCAATTTAAATATGCAGTACATGGGATCTCCCAGAATACGTCCGTAGTCCCAATTAAAATATGCAATGCAAGATGAAATGGCAGGTATGGCATCGAGTTATACAGTTTATACTGGACACAGATAAGGAAAATAAGGACTTAACTAAACAAGACGCACAGAATGTCAATTAGGCAGTTAAAACATGTAAGCATGCTTCTCTAGTCTAAGTTTCACAATTAAACGTATTAGTGCAATTTAATAACAAAAAACAATTTATGATTTAGAAAGGAAAATGGGATTTTTGCAATAATAGCCTGTGTACGTACTCGTCACCTCACGTACACGGCGCCCACACACCAAATAATATTAAGATATCCTAAGGGGGAAGTCCCCAACACAGGGTTAGGCAAGCCACTTACCTCGAACCGCTCAAATCAATTTGATATCATGTTCTTGCCACGAGTATCCGACTCCAAATGGCCCGAATCTATTCAAAATAGTACAATAACATCAATACGCGCTAATGGAATGTATGCCACAAGAAATCTACAAAATTAGGCCAAAAACCTGAAATTGGCTCAAACCCGGCAAGTCACAATAGCAAAAAAATATTTGGGGAAAGCAGTTAATAGGGGATCGGGGCTATTACTCTCAAAACGACCGGCCGGGTCGTTACATCCTTCCCCTCTTAAAACAATCATTCGTCCTCGAACGAGTATAAAGACATAC
>AWOL01S0025456.1:29178-48585 GCA_000715115.1 Nicotiana otophora
GGCTGACCCCTCCACTGGACCTTTACTGAAGCAATATTCTTTGACCTGAGCTTTCTGACCTGCCTGTCCAAAATGGCTACTGGCTCCTCAAATAAGATAGATCTTTGTCCAACTGGACATAGCTGAAATCTAATACATGAGTCGGATCACCGTGATACTTCCGAAGCATAGACATGTGGAACACCGGGTAAACTCCTGCTAGGCTGGGAGGCAAGGCAAGCTCATAAGCAACCTCCCCAACTCACCGCAATATCTCAAAAGGACCAATGAACCTCGGGCTCAGCTTTCCCTTCTTCCTGAACCTCACGACACCCTTCATAGGCGGTACTCGAAGCAAGACCCACTCACCAACCATAAATGCCAAATCACAAACCTTACGGTCTGCATAACTCTTCTGCCTGGACTGGGCCGTGCAAAGTATCTCCTGAATCACCTTCACCTTAACCAGGGCATCCTGGACCAAATCTGTACCCAACAATCGGGCCTCGCCCAGCTCAAACCATCCCACTGGGGACCGGCACCGCCTACTATACAAATCCTCATACGGTGCCATCTGAATGCTGGACTGGTAACTGTTGTTGTAAGCGAACTCTACAAGTGGCAAGTATCAGTCCCATGACCCTCCAAACTCTATCACATAGGTACGGAGCATATCCTCAAGAATCTGAATTGTGTGCTCGGACTGCCCGTCCGTCTGAGGGTGAAAGGCTGTTCTCAACTCCACCCTAGTACCCAACTCCTGCTGTACGGCTCTCCAAAATCGTGATGTGAACTGTGTACCTCTGTCTGAAATGATGGATACTGGAATACCATGAAGGCGGACAATCTCTCTGATATAAATCTCAGCCAACCTCTCGGAAGAATATGTAGTCAACACTGGAATGAAATGGGCTGACTTGGTCAGCCGATCCACGATCACCCAAATAGCATCGAATTTTCTCAAAGTCCGAGGAAGTCCAACCACAAAGTCAATGGTGATCCGCTTCCACTTCCAATTTGGGATCTCTAACCTCTGAAGTAATCCACCCCGTCTCTGATGCTCATATTTCACCTGCTGACAGTTGAGACACTTGGCCACAAACCCAACTATATCCTTTTTCATTCTTCTGAACCAATAGTGCTGCCTCAAGTCTTGGTACATCTTCGCGGCACCCGGATGAATGGATTACCGCGAGCTATGGGCCTCCTCAAGAATCAACTCCCGAAGCCCATCTACATTGGGCACACAGATCCGGACCTGCATCCTCATCACACTGTCATCACCAATAGTCACATCTCTGGCATCACCTCGCCGAACCCTGTACTAAAGAAATAGAAGATGAGGATCATCATACTGGCGTTCCCTGATACGGTAATAAAGAGAAGACCGAGCAACCGCACAAGCTAATACCCAGCTAGGCTCTGAAATATCCAATATCACGAACTGGTTGGCTAAGGCCTGAAAATCCAAGGCTAAGGGCCTCTCATCTGCTGGAAGATATGCCAAACTCTCTGCCCGGCGACTCAGGGCGTCGGCTACTACATTGGCCTTCCCCGGGTGGTATAATATAGTGATGTCATAGTCTTTAAGTAGCTCCAACAACCTCCGCTGACGCAAATTAAGATCCTTCTGCCTGGACAAGCACTGCAAACTCCAACTGGATAATTCTTCTCATGCACCTTCAACTGTCTAGACGCGTAGGCAATCACCCTACCGTCCTGCATTAATACCGTTCCAAGGCCAATCCTCGAGGCATCACAATAGACAGGCATCACAATAGACAATGTATGACCCTGAACTTGTAGGCAATACTAATACTAGGGCTGTAGTCAAAGCAGTCTTGAGCTTCTGAAAGCTCTGCTCACACTCTTCGATCCACCTGAACGAAGCACCCTTCTGGGTCAGCCTGGTCATAGGTGCTGTAATGGATGCAAATCCCTCCACAAAGAGACAGTAATACCCCGCCAAACCAAGAAAACTGCGGATCTCTGTAGCTGATGACGGTCTAGGCCAACTATGCACTGCCTCCACCTTCTTCGGATCTACCTTGATCCCATCACAAGACACTATGTGGCCCAAGAATTCCACTGAATCAAGCCAGAATTCACACTTAGAAAATTTTGCATACAACCTCTTCTCCCTCAAAGTCTAAAGCAAGGTCCTCAGGTGCTGCTCATGATCTTCCTGAGACCGGGAATATACCAGGATGTTGTCAATAAACACAATGATGAAGGAATAAAGATAAGGCCGGAATACACTGTGCATCAAATGCATAAAGGCTGTTGGGGCATTGGTCAGCCCAAATGACATGCCAAGAAACTCATAGTGACCATATTTGGTCCTAAAAGCAGTCTTCGGGATATCCGGCTCCCGAATCTTCAACTGATGATAGCCAGAACGTAAGTCAATCATGGAAAACACCCTGGCACCCTGTAACTGATCAAATAAATCATCAATGCGAGGCAAAGGATACATGTTCTTCAGTGTAACCTTGTTCAATTGTCGATAATCAATACACATATGCATGGAACCATCCTTCTTCTTTACAAATAAGACCGGAGCACCCCAAGGTGACACACTAGGCCGAATGAAGCCCTTATCAAGAAACTCCTGCAACTGCTCCTTCAACTCAGGAGGAGCCATACGATATGGAGGAATAGAGATGGGCTGAGTGCCGGGCAACAAATCAATGCCAAAATCAATATCTCTGTCGGGCGGCATGCCTGGAAGATCAGCTGGAAACACATCTGGGAAGTCTCTCACTACTGGAACTAAGTCAACTGTAGGGGTATCAATACTGACATCTCTCACATAGGCCAAATACGCATCACACCCCTTCTCAACCATTCGCTGAGCCTTAAGAAATGAAATGGCCCTGCGGGGAGTATACTCTAAGGTACCTCTCCACTCTAATCTCGGCAAACCTGGCATAGCCAGCGTCACAGTCTTAGCATGACAATCAAGAATAGCATAATGGGGCGACAACCAGTCCATGCCCGAGATAACATCAAAATCTACCATACTGGGAAATAACAAATCGACTCTGGTCTCAAAACCACTAAGAGCAATCAAACACGACCGATATACGCGGTCTACAACGAGAGAATATCCCACAGTAGTAGATACATAAACAGGGGAACTCAGAGAATCCCGAGATATCCCCAAATGTGGAGCAAAATAAGAAGACACATATGAATACGTAGAGCCTGGGTCAAATAATACTGATGCATCCCTATGACAGACGGGGACAATACCTGTGATAACTGAATCTGAAGGAACGGCCTCTGAACGGGCTGGAAGGGCATAGTATCTGGCCCGGCCTCCTCCTCTAGGGTGACCTCGACCTCCCCGACCTCCACCTCGAGCTGGATGAGAAGGTGGGGTAGCAGCCGGTGCTAGAAGAATGGCCGGAGGACCCAGTGGAGCATGTGGAGGCTGATAAGTCTGTGGAGGTGCACCCCTCCTGGCTCTGGGCAATCTCTAACCAGGTGACGAGTGTCACCACACTCAAAATAACCTCTCGGAGGATGCGGCGGCTGAGTCTGACTCGGACCTGGCCGCTGGACTGGACGGTAATAGCATCTCGAGTATGAGGCATACTGGATACTAGCGGTGCATAATAGGGCTCCTGAGGTCTAGGAGGAGCTGGGACACCGCTAGCTGCTAGAAGAGCTGAATGAACAGGGCGACTCACAAAACCCCTACCATATCGTGCTACTGGTGCACAAGCTCCTGAATAATGACCAGTCTCTCGAGACCTCTTGGCCTCTCTCTCCTCTCGGTCATGGGCGAACATGCCCTCCACTTTCCTGGCAATGCTCATTGCCTGCTGATAAGTGATGTCCATCTCCAACTCCCTGGCCATACCGGTCCGAATACTAGGGTGGAGTCCCTCAATGAAGTGACGAACCCTCTCTCTGACTGTAGCAACCAGAGCTGGTGCATAACGAGCTAACCCACTGAAACAGACTGCATACTCAGACACAGTCATAGAACCCTGACGCAACTACTCGAACTCTGCGCGCCAAGCATCCCTGAGGCTCTGAGGAACATACTCACGCAAGAACATCTTTGAAAAGTGAGTCCAAGTGAGTGAGGCTGCCTCGTCCAGACTACTCAGCTCATAGGCACGCCACCACTGATATGCTGCTCCCCTCAACTGGAAAGCGGTGAAAGAAACACCACTCATCTCCACACTGCCCATAGTGCGGAGAATACAATGACACTCCTCAAAAAAACCCAGAGCATCATCTGAATCTAGTCTGTTGAAAGTAGGTGGGTGGTACTTCTTATACCTCAAGTCTGAGCTGCTCTACCTCAGAAGCAGCTACCCTAATCTCATGTTGAACTGGAGAAACTGGGGGCATGGGAATATACTCTGGGGCCTGATCAACCTGGACCCTCTGCTCAGGGGTGCGGGCTGCGGGAGTCTGTGCCTCTCCCCCGGCCTGAGATGTAGAGGGAGCTATCAGAAATAGTCCAGCCTGAGCCAGAGTGCTGAACATGCTCAAGAACTGAGCTAAAGTCTCCTGGAGGTCTAGAGTAGCAATAGGGATCTCCGGAGCTGGCCCTCCAGCTGGAGCTGCTGGGGGCTCCTCTAACGCAGCTCTTGCAGGTGCTCGGGCTGCACTGCATAATCGTCCTCTACACCGACCCCGGCCTCTGGTGGCTCTAGCAGCGGGCTCGGGTGCCTGATCATCGGTCCTCCTATTGTGGGTCCTCACCATCTGTGAGAAAGAATAGGATAGAATCTTAGAATTTTTGGTGTCAATAACTCGCACGACAAGGAAATCAAAGAAATATGATTGTTCCTAACAGTTACATAGCCTTCCGAAGATAAGTACGGACGTCTCCACACCAATCCGCGAGACAACAATAAATCGGCTTGTGACTCGCGACTCCTACGAACCTAGTGCTCTGATACCAACTTGTCACAACCCAAATTAACCATCCGTAAGGTGTCGTGATGGCACCTAGTCTTTATGACTAGGTAAGCCTAATATTTGCGGAAAATATAAAGAAAACACAATATTTTTAAGATAAACCGTATATTTTAAATAGCCAAGAGTAGTACCACTCGGCATACACAAAATAATTTCCCAAGACCCGGAATATCGCTAAGTCACAAGTTGCTATAATCTATGTGGCTCTATACAAAAGTCTGAAGAAAATAAAGAAAATCTCTAGACGAGGGAGTAGAAGGGGACTTCGAAGATCTGCGGACGCAAGCAGAAATACCTTGAAGTCTCCTAGAATTAGCAGCACGCCCTAATCCCAAAGCTGATAGCTCGTACCTGGATCTGCACATGAAAAACATGTGCAGGAAAGGGCATGAGTACACCACAATGGTACCTAGTAAGTGCCAAGCCTAACCTCGGTCAAGTAGTGACGAGGTCAGGTTAAGGCCCTACCAGAGTAAATACAGTAATTTAAACAGTAAAAGATATAAGTAAAATTTATGATAACATAGTTAAAAAGGGAGCCCTCGGCTCAAAACAAGGTAAACACAGTGGGAAATCTCTCGGGATATCATCCCGTAGTATCAAATAAATATATGCAGTATATGGGGGATCTCCCGGAATACGTCCGCAGTCCCAAAGTAAATATGTAGTGCTGGAGGATCTCCCGTAATACGTCCGTAGTCCCAATTTAAATATACAGTATAGGGGGATCTCCCGGAATACGTCCGTAGTCCCAATTTAAATATGCAGTACAGGGGGATCTCCCGGAATACGTCCGTAGTCCTAATTAAAATATGCAGTACAGGGGGATCTCCTGGAATACGTCTGTAGTCCCAATTTAAATATGCAGTACAGGGGCATCTTCCGGAATACGTCCGCAGTCCCAATTTAAATATGCAATGCAAGATCAAATGGTAGGTATGGCATCGAGTTATACAGTTTATACTGGACACAGATAAGACAAATAAGGACTTAACTAAACATGACGCACAGAATGTCAATTAGGCAGTTAAAACATGCAAGCATGCTTCTCTAGTTTAAGTTTCACAATTAAACATATTAGTGCAATTTAATAAGGAAAAAAAATAATTTATGATTTAGAAAGGAAAAACGGGATTTTTGCAATAATAGCCCATGTACGTACTTGTCACCTCACGTACACGGCACCCACGCACCAAATAATATCAAGATATCCTAGGGGGGAAGTCCCCAACACACGGTTAGGCAAGCCACTTACCTCGAACCGCTCAAATCAACTTGATATCACGTTCTTGCCACGAGTATCCGACTCCAAATGGCCCGAATCTATTCAAAACAGTACAATAACATCAATACGTGCTAATGGAATGTATCCCACAAGAAAACTACAAAGATTAGGCCAAAAACCCGAAATTGGCTCAAACCCGGCAAGTCACAATAGCAAAATAACATTTGGGGAAAGCAGTTAATAGGGGATCGGGGCTATTACTCTCAAAATGACCGGCCGGGTCGTTACAGGTATATGTTATTATAGGCAAACTCTGCAAGTGGAAAAAACTGATCCCAAGAACCTCCAAAGTCTATAACATAAGTGCGAAGCATATCTTCCGATATCTGAATAGTGCGCTTTGACTGTCCGTCTATTTGTGGATGAAATAATGTACTCAACTCAACCCGTGTACCTAACTCATGTTGTACAGCCCTCCAGAAGTGCAAGGTGAACTGCGTACCTCGATCAGAAATCATAGACACGGGCACACCGTGAAGGCGTACAATCTCGCGGATGTAAATCTCTGCTAACCGTTCTGAAGAATAGGTAACTTCTACTGAAATGAAATGTGCTGACTTGGTCAACCTGTCCACAATGACCCATACTGTGTCGAACTATCTGTGAGTTCGTGGAAGCCCAATAACAAAATCCATAGTGATACGCTCCCACTTCCACTAAAGAATTTCTAACTTCTGAAGCAAACCACCAGGTCTTTGATGCTCGTACTTGACTTGCTGACAATTTAAACACTGAGATACATACGCTACTATATCCTTCTTCATTCTCCTCCACCAATAAAGTTGCCGCAAATCTTGATACATTTTGGCGGCACCTGGATGAATAGAATACCTAGAACTGTGGGCCTCTTCCAGAATTAATTCACGAAGCTCATCCACATTAGGCACACAAATACGACCCTGCATCCGCAGAACTCTATCTTCCCCCACAACAACCTGTTTGGCACCACAGTATCATACTGTGTCCTTAAGGAGAAGCAAATGAGGATCATCATATTGTCGCTCTCTGTTACGCTCATATAAAGAAGACTAAGTGATTATGCAAGCTAGAACCCGACTAGGTTCTGAAACATCTAACCTCACGAACTGATTAGCCAAAGTATGAACATATGCAGCTAACAGTCTCTCACCAATCGGATTATACGCAAGACTGCCCATACTCACAGCCTTTCTACTCAAAGCATCGTCCACTACATTGGACTTTTCGGGGTGATACAAAATGGTGATATCATAGTCTTTCAACAACTCCAACCATCTTCTCTGCCTCAAATTGAGATTTTTTTAACTTGAACAGATATTGTAGGCTACGATGATCAGTGAATACCTCACACGAGACATCGTAAAGGTAATGCCTCCAAATCTTCAGAGCATGGACAATGGCTTCCAATTCTAAATCATGAACATGATAATTCTTCTCGTGAACTTTCAACTGTCACGACGCATATGCAATCACCCTGACATCTTGCATCAATACTGCATCAAGCCCAACGCGAGATGCATCACAATATGCCGTATAAGATCCTGAACCTGTGGGTAATACCAACAATGGCGCCATAGTCAATGCAGTCTTAAGCTTCTGAAAGCTCAACTCACACTCATCTGACCATCCGAAAGGAACACCTTTCTGGGTTAGTCTGGTCAATGGGCTTGCTATAGATGAAAACCCTTCCACGAACCGGCAATAATAACCCGCCAAACCCAAAAAACTCTGTATCTCTGTAACTGAAGTATGCTTAGGCCAGTTTTGAATTGCCTCAACCTTCTTAGGATCCACCTTTATGCCTTATGCCGATACAACATGCCCCAAAAATTCAATTGAGTTTAACTAAAATTTGCATTTTGAAAATTTGGCATATAACTGATTATTATTCAGAATCTGAAGCACAATCCGAAGATGTTGCTAATGCTCCTCTCGACTACTGGAATAAATCAAGATGTCATCAGTGAATACAACCACACATGAATCCATATGGGGATTGAACACCCGATTCATCAAATCCATAAATGTTGATGGGGTATTTGTCAGCCCAAATGACATCACTAGGAATTCGTAATGCCCATACCGAGTCCGAAAAGCTGTCTTAGGGACATCAGATGCCCTAATTTTCAAATGATGGTAACCAGACCTCAAGTCGATCTTTGAAAATACCTTGGCACCCTGAAGCTGATCGAATAAGTCATCAATTTTTGGCAGTGGATACTTGTTCTTGATAGTAGCCATGTTCAGCTACCGATAATCTATACACATTCGCATTGAACCATATTTCTTATTTACAAATAATACTGGTGCACCCCAGGGCGAGACACTAGGTCTAATAAATCCCTGATCAAGCAAGTCTTGTAACTGCTCCTTCAGTTCTTTTAATTCCTGCGAGGCCATACGGTATAGTGGAATAGAAATGGGCTGAGTGCCCGGAGCCAAATCAATACAGAAGTTTATATCTCTGTCGGGTGGCATACCCAGCAAATCTACAGGAAATACTTCTGGAAATTCACGAACAACTAGTATTGAGTCCATAGAAAGAACATCCGCACTGGGATCGCGAATATAAGCTAAATAGGCTAGACACCCCTTCTCGACCATACGTCGAGCCTTCATATAAGAAATAACCCTGCTGGTAGAATGACCATGAGTTCCTTTTCACTCTAATCGAGGTAACCCGGCATGGCTAGGGTCACCATCTTGGCATGACAATCCAATATAGCATGATAAGGTGACAGCCAATCCATACCCAAGATGACATCAAAATCTACCATATCAAGAAGTAAAAGATCTACACTAGTCTCAAGACTCCCAATATTAACCACACACGAATGATAGACATGATCTACCATAATAGAATTTCCCATCGGAGTGGACACAAACACAGGAGCACTCAGAGAATCACGAGGAATCACCAGATATGAAGCATAATAAGAGGACACATAGGAATAAGTAGATCCTCGATCAAATAGAACTGAAGCATCTCTATGGAAAACTAGAAAAATACCTGTAATCATAACATTGGATGATTCAGCTTGAGGCCTTGCTGGAAAAGCATAAAATTGGGGCTGGGCCCCACCACTCTAAATTGTTCCCTGGGATGACCTCTGACTGGCTGGCCTTTACCTCTAATGGCCTGACCTCCACCTCTAATGCCATGACCTCCACCTCTAGCTTCCTGACCCCTACCTTTAGCTGGTTGGGCAAGCGGTGAAGCAACCAGTGCTGGAATCATAGCACGAGAACCCTACTATTGTATGCTACCTTGAGGCCTGGGGCAGAATCTAGCAATGTACCTCAGATTACCACAAGTATAACAAGACCTCAGCTACTATGATTGTTGACCCCGAAACTGTCCCTGTCATCCTGAGTAACCACCTTAAAAGCTCTGGATCGGAAGCGTACTGATAGGAGTTGGTGGTACACTGTAGGATGCCTGGAGCGCTGAATGAAATGGCCTGGGAGGATGACCCCTACCAAAATTACCCCTGCATCCAGACGAGGCACCACTTAACCCACCGAACTGATGAGGCCTCTTATCAGACCCCCGCCCTCTCTCATGTGCAAGAACCATCTCGATCCTCCTAGCAACATTAGCAGTTGCCTGAAAGGGAATCTCACTTCCGGTCTCCTTGGCCATCTGAATCCTGATAAGGTGAGTGAGTCCATAAATAAACCACCTCACTCTCTCTCCCTCAGTAGTAAGTAAAAGGAGAGCATGATGGGCTAGATCCACAAAATGGGTCTCGTACTGAGTAACAGCCATACTGCCCTGCTGTAGATGCTCAAATTGCCTGAGGTAATATTCTCTCATAGGTAGGAACTTCTCTAGAAATAGCTGTGAGAACTGCTCCCAAGTCAATGCAGGTGACCCAGCTGGTCTGGTCAACATATAATCTCTCCACCACCTCTTGGCAGAACCCGTCATCTAAAATACAACAAAATCGACCCCATTGTTCTCAACTATACCCATGTTCTTTAACACCTCATGGCAGCGGTCAAGATAATCCTGTGGGTCCTCAGAAGGTGTAACACTGAAGTGAACTGGAAAGAGCTTAGTAAACTTGTCCAACCTCAATAAAGACTCAGAAGATATGGTGGGCCTATCACCGGCCTATGCCGCAATAACTGGCTGAACTACCCCAACTGGCAGGGCTGCTGGAGCCTGATACTGGGGAGCCATCTACTCTAGAGTGGGAGTAGTGGGAGTCTGTGCTCCTTCTCCAGCTTGTGAGACGGCTAGTGCCACTAAAAATGTGCCATTTTGGGCCATACCCTCCATAAGGATCACCAAACGGACTAGAGCGTCCTGAAGTACTGGAGTAGCTATGAATCCTTCCGGGATCTGGACTGGTACAACAAGTACAGTCTGAGCTGGAACCTCTGCTTCCAAATCTACCTGAGGTTCTACAACAAGTGATGCTGCTCAAGCTCTAGACTGAGCTCTACCCCTGCCTCTATCTCGGCCCCTGGCACGACCTCAACCTCGACCTCTACCCCTAGTCAAAGTTGCCACCGGGGGATCTGGTCCCTGTCTGTCGGTAGATGTATTACGTGTTCTCGCCATCTGCGAGAGAATAATAATAGAATGATTCAATCATCAATGATAGAATAAAACCGCACGACAGAATAAGAAATAAGTGATATTGTTCCTAAACTTCATATCCTCTAAGAGATAAGTACAGACGTCTTCGTATCGATCCTTCAGACTCTACTAAGCTTGATCGTGACTCGTGAGACTTAGGTAACCTAGTGCTATAATACCAACTTGTCACGACCCGAATTCCCACCTTCGGGTCTGTGATGGCTCTTAACATTTCACTTGCTAGGCAAGCCAACGTTAGAAAAAAAATCTTAACCATTTTTAAACAAATCAATTTAAACGGAAGTCAATTACTGAAATAAAGTGTGAAAGACCACGACAAACGAATCATCAAAATACATCCCCAAATCTGGTGTCACAAGTGTACGAGCTACTAGGATAATATAAATAATGGTCTGAATAAAATTCAAATTGTTTGCAAGATATTACACAGCTAAGATAAGATAGAAGGGGACTTCATAATTGTGGACGTTGTGTAGTTATACCTCAAGTCTCCTCTGGGTAGCTGAATCCGAGCAAGTCTATGGTACGCTGCTGGGAGCAACTCCAAAATCTGCACAAGAAGTGCAGAGTGTAGTATGAGAACAACCGACCCCATGTACTCCGTAAGTATCGAGCCTAACCTCTATGAAGTAGTGACGAGGCTATGACAAGACACGTACGTAAATAACATGTACAAGTATATACAAATATGAAACAACAATAACACAATAGATAACAATTTATAAATTTGGGAGGGAACATACGAAGGGGAATGATATAGGCATTTCAGCAGGAGAAGTGTCACGTAGCAGCCAATTAATTCATCAACAATAAAATGAGCAGCTGATAATATAAAAATGGAACGGCACCACCCTTCGTGCTTTTACTCTCATTCTTTCCATAAATTGATAAATAAATAATAAGATTGACATGACATTACCCTTCGTGCTTTAACTCTCTTCTGGCACGGCATCACCCTTCGTGCTTTAACTCTCTTCTGGCACGGCATCACCCTTCATGCTTTAACTCTCTTCTGGCACGGAATCACCCTTCATGCTTTAACTCTCTTCTGGCACGGAATCACCCTTCATGATTTTACACTCTTTGAAAATGATACGGCATCACACTTCGTGCTTTAACTCTCTTCCTCACTTCATAATTCAATAAATAATAATGTAAAATTGGTACGGCATCACCCTTCGTGCTTTTACACTCTTCCTTACCATGGAAATAATAATATAAATTCGGAAGAGTATTAAAATATGGGGATATATACTTATCAATCAATTCACTGCCAGAATACCGATCTCACCTTCCAAAATATTCAACAATAATTTCATGAAAAATGATCAAATAAATAATAATGACTTGAGCAGGAATATCTTGATTAAATAGGCAATTATTCACAATAAACAAATTCCACCCGCATGCTTTGACTCAACCACAATGCATAATTAATCGTCACCTCACATATACGTTGTACTCGCACATTAAATCACGTAGCAAATAGACAAATAAGTCCTACTCCCTCAAGTCAAGGTTAACCACGACACTTACCTCGATTTGCAGTCAATTTCAAGATACCAATAAATATTTGCCTCACGAATTCGTGTATGAAATCCTCAAATCTAGTCATAAACAATTCAATATACTCAATACAAATCATAGGAATTAATTCTATATGAATTTACTAATTTTTCAGATTAAAATCCAAAATTCATTTTAAAAATCGACAGTGGGACTCACATCTCNATGTACTCCGTAAGTATCGAGCCTAACCTCTATGAAGTAGTGACGAGGCTATGACAAGACACGTACGTAAATAACATGTACAAGTATATACAAATATGAAACAACAATAACACAATAGATAACAATTTATAAATTTGGGAGGGAACATACGAAGGGGAATGATATAGGCATTTCAGCAGGAGAAGTGTCACGTAGCAGCCAATTAATTCATCAACAATAAAATGAGCAGCTGATAATATAAAAATGGAACGGCACCACCCTTCGTGCTTTTACTCTCATTCTTTCCATAAATTGATAAATAAATAATAAGATTGACATGACATTACCCTTCGTGCTTTAACTCTCTTCTGGCACGGCATCACCCTTCGTGCTTTAACTCTCTTCTGGCACGGCATCACCCTTCATGCTTTAACTCTCTTCTGGCACGGAATCACCCTTCATGATTTTACACTCTTTGAAAATGATACGGCATCACACTTCGTGCTTTAACTCTCTTCCTCACTTCATAATTCAATAAATAATAATGTAAAATTGGTACGGCATCACCCTTCGTGCTTTTACACTCTTCCTTACCATGGAAATAATAATATAAATTCGGAAGAGTATTAAAATATGGGGATATATACTTATCAATCAATTCACTGCCAGAATACCGATCTCACCTTCCAAAATATTCAACAATAATTTCATGAAAAATGATCAAATAAATAATAATGACTTGAGCAGGAATATCTTGATTAAATAGGCAATTATTCACAATAAACAAATTCCACCCGCATGCTTTGACTCAACCACAATGCATAATTAATCGTCACCTCACATATACGTTGTACTCGCACATTAAATCACGTAGCAAATAGACAAATAAGTCCTACTCCCTCAAGTCAAGGTTAACCACGACACTTACCTCGATTTGCAGTCAATTTCAAGATACCAATAAATATTTGCCTCACGAATTCGTGTATGAAATCCTCAAATCTAGTCATAAACAATTCAATATACTCAATACAAATCATAGGAATTAATTCTATATGAATTTACTAATTTTTCAGATTAAAATCCAAAATTCATTTTAAAAATCGACAGTGGGACTCACATCTCGAATCCTAAAAAAACTCACGAAAACCGAACACTCGTTCCGATACGAGTTCAACCATATAAAAATTATCGAATTTCGACATCGGATTGGCTTACAAATCTTCATTTTATATTTTTGGAAGATTTTACAAAAATCTCAATTTCTTCCATCTAAATCCGAAATAAACCATGAATATTGACATGGATTTATGACATGTAAACACTTTCGGATATAAAATACTTACCCAAGTCGAAATCGTGAAAATCCCTTTTGAATCGCCTAAATTCGAGACTCAAAACTCAAAAATGAGTAAAAATGGCTAACTTCGGATTTTATGGGTTTTGTCCAACATTTTTGCACCTGCGGACAATATTTTCGCACCTGTGGACTCATATTTGCAAGACAAAGCTCGCATTTATGGAACAGGGCTGCCCAGCAAAGGACCGCAATCTGCGGTCCTTCACGTCGCAGAAGCGACTGCGCAGAAGTGCGAAGGAAGCCGCAGAAGCGAGACCTCCGCATTTGCAGTCTCTCAGCCGCAGAAGCGGCATCACTCCTGCGCGAAATGCACCGCAGAAGATGTCAGGAGGTGACCAGTACCCATGTCGTAGAAGCGACCAATTTTTTTGCAGAAGCGGCCTCGCACCTGCGGCCAAAATTGCACAGGTGCTACGTACCAGAACCAGACCTGTATCTTGAACAAAAATGGTCCGAAATTCATCTGAAACTCATCCGAGCACCTCGGTACCTCGTCTGAATATTTCAGAAAGTCCCGTAACATAATACGGACTTACTCGGGGTTTTAAATTATGTCAAACAACATCGAAATTATAATTCACACCTCGATTCGGACTTTTGATTTTTCAAACTTTTCACTTTGCAAAACTCGTGCCAAAATATATTAAACGAATCCAGAATGACTTTAAATTTTCCACACAAATCATAAATAACATAACGGAGCTATTTAATTTTTCAGAATCTCAATCCAAGTCTGATATCAATAAAGTCAAATCTGTGGTCAAACTTTGGAAACCTTTAGCCTTTAGATTTCTATTTTTCGTTAAATGGCGATAATTTGAGCTAGGGACCTCCGAATTTAATTTCGGGCATACGGTCAAGTCCCAAATCACAATACAAACCTACTGGAACTGTCAAAATATTGATCCGAATCCGTTTGGTCAAAATATTGACCGAAGTTAACTCAGTTGAGTTTTAAAGCTCTATTCCATATTTTTATCAATTTTTCACATAAAAACTTTCCGAAAAATTATACGGACTGCGCACGCAAGTCGAGAAATAATAACTAGTATTTTTCGAGGTCTTAGAACACATAAATGAATGTTTAAATTAAATATGATATTTTGGTCTTCACAGTATTAGTCTACGGCATAAGGAAGTTCGCATTGAACTGTCATGACAATATACTCATGACTATGCATTGCACTATAATAAGTATCATGCGGTTATTAAGGGGTATAGTGATGCAAATGGAATCACCGGATCAGCCTAAATTAAATCCACAAGTAGATATATTTTTACAATTAGTGGAGGAGCAGTGTCTTGGAAATCGTCCAAACAAACGTGCATTGCCGCTCTACAAAGGAGCCTGAGTTTATAGCCGTAGACAAGGTCGGTGAAGAAGTTGAATAGCTCTGAAATTTCTTGAAGAAATTCCATCTTAGCCCAAAATATTGGCACCTATATGCATACATTGTGATGGTCAAGCAGCAATAGGAAGGGTCGGGAGCATTATGTATAAATAGAAATCATGTCATATACGACGAAGGCAGAAAATCGTTAGGCAACTACTCTCTAGGGGAATTACCATAATTGACTATGTGAAATCAAGCGATAATGTGTCGGTTCCATTTACAAAAAGGCCTAACTAGAGAGGTAGTTGAAAGATCATTGAGGGGAATGGGACTATGACCGAGAACAAGTCATTGTGGCAGTAACTCTACCTAGAAGACTGGAGATCCCAAGATCTAGGTTCAAGGAGCTCAAACAAAGTCATTAATGACGGTTCAACATTATCAAATAAAATTTGTTTTTGGTCAATTCTCGTGATGAGACAATGTTCAGTACCAAGGATAAAGCGTTAAGACTTTTTAATGATTTCTAAGTTTGATACGGGGTATATCAAATAGTTTATCTACGGGATAATACGTTTAGGAATCACCTATGTAAGTGTGAAGTGTTAGCCGCTTCAAGGAGAGTTCTGTACGGCCAATTCTCTATGCACTTATGAAATTAGGCGGTGTTCATGGCTAAAATGGACACAATAATGAGAACCAAAGATGGTTAAGGGTTGATTGTGTGACTTATGGATGTCTAGGTATACACCAAAGCTCGACGGTTCAACGATATCAAATCTTCTGATTGACTGAGTATATCCGACATATGTTCACTACAGAAAATTCAAAGGGAAAACAGCTTATCCAGATGCGATTAATCCTTACTTGCAAATCACACAAGTTCTTTTTCATGTTTTTTAAAATATATTGTTATTTTCTATTCATATGGGGGATTGTTAGGTTTCGTGAATGGGTGTGAATGGGAAATAGAAGAGGCACATTTTGAATTGCACCTCTTCATCTCACACTATCATTGTCTATAAATTTAGAGGCTTAGCCTCTTTTTTGATACATGTAAAATCTAAAAACTTCTCCCCTCTTTTCTACATTGTTGCATTATTTTTTCAAATAAATAAAGTGTCAAGTGTGATTTGCTCCGTTTGTTGAGTTCGTTGAAGTTCTGTAATTTCGATTGTTAGTATTACATAATAGTTTTCCGCTCTATCCTGGGAGGAAGTAATCCATAACCTTGGGCAACAGTGAGGGGATTAAATTTCTTAAGGACACATAAATAACTTGTGGGTTCGAAATTAAATTACGATTGTTTATTGAATTAACGTTTCTTTTTCCTCTGATTTTCTGGTTTCGAACGCACTGATACTAACATAGATATCACACGCGTAAATGTTATCCAAGTTAAAGGCTAAAATAATTGAAAGCGAATTCGAATGCGGAAAAAACCCATATTGAACTAAATAACCTGATGTAGCCAAATCAAAATTATGAGAAACTAATTAATATCTTTTAGGACTCGACTCAAATGGAAGGATGGTATTTTTTCCTTCAGACTATTTTCTATTAGTCTTAGATAAGTACGTTGCGTGTGAACCCTGTCTGAACAACATAAAATTTTAATGTAAGCTTCCGAAAATGATGAATATTGATCCTACTTAGCTTACTCAATAAAGTAGGAAATTTTGCCCCACAAAAAGTCCTGACTTATATTGGTCAATATATTCAACTTAAAATTTATCCTAGTTTTATAACTTCATTACTTAAACTTCACAAATTATCACGCTTCCTTTTTTATTTTAGCTAGAACATATAACCTTTAATATTTAAGAGCTTTTTCTAAAAGAATTCTTGAAAGGCTATATATTTATATGTGTTCTTAAGTTTATTCTAGAAGACACAACGGGTTAACTAACTGAAAAGACGTCTTTTTTTCTTCTTGCGAGCAAATGCAACTTGTCCTATTTCTTTTACCATTAAGAAATACTATATGAATTATTTTCAATAAATTATAACAGAATAATCACTACTGCAAAAGTAGAATCTAGCCGCTACATTTTGATTATTCCACTTTTTCTTCATTTTAGAGAGAGCTTTCTTTCTCTATCCAATCAAATAACTATACCTCCAAATTCTACATATATTTAGGTTCAGCTGAATGTTATCTTTTTATGAAAGCAAGAGTCTATGATTATAATGAAATTCTTGTTGTTGAAGAATTTTGAAAGTACTACATTAATATTACCCTATGTTAGATTTAGAACTTATTCTTTGAAGCAATTTCCACGAATTTGGTGTTTTAGTTTTCTTGTGTGTCTAGAATCGGTTCATAATGTAAATTCTAATTTCAATAAGAAGCCTTCCAACAAACAAATCAAGTTTACCTTTCAAGTCTAAGTTTCATTAAATACCTAACTTCTTGTAACATATGAAATTTAGATATTTATTTCTCGATTCTCGGGTGTTTCTTCATAGTGTAGAATAAAAGTAATCTAGTTTGAATGTGTAAGTAATCGTTGTAAGTAATTTATTACAAATTATAGAGAAATAAGTATAATAAGTTTAATTAAAGGAAAAGAAAAAACCCACATAGAAGCAAGTATGTAGACATGTAATTGCAATAAATCGTGAATTTTATTGATAACATCATTTTGTGAAAAAATTGAAAACAATCATTTAGTATCATTTCTATTCTAGCCAAGTTATTCATACAAGAAAAAAAGAAACAAGAACTTGGCTTGACGACATTATTATGAAGAATCAATAAAGAATGATGTAAAATAAAGAATGACGCGATTTCCATATTCTCTGACTGAAAAAACAAGAATCGCTAGTAATAGTTGGTGTAATCTTTCTTTTGCCCTCTTATGATTCTTCCAAGAACCCATTCTTCTATCTGTACCAAAACAAAAGAAGAGAGATTATTTCATAAACGAAATAATTTGATAATGTAATAAAGAGACTAAAGCAAAATATTTTCATAATATTGCAGTCACTTTGTCTTTAACTTAACAAAAAAAATAGTTTTTTTCCAAAATTAAACCAAAACCAAATGCAAAACCAACCTACTTTATTCTATTAAACTTCCCAATATTTTATTTTTTAAAATTGTGTGAGTGTACATATGCACAAACGTTTAATAACTTCCAAAAATATTTGATAGAATGATAAATTACATGAATTGTATTTGAAAAAGGTAAAAATCATTTATGAAAAAAGCCGGAGTAAATCCACTTTCTGGAAACTATAAGATTGAAAGATATTTATCGTTCGATTTATTCTGAAAATGAATATAATTTTTAATTTTCATTTAAAGAAGGTAGAAACCTGTTAGAGGAATAAATGAAAATTCAAGAAAATGCAAGGGAAAATTTATATACTACTATTTTCAAATTTGTATAGTTACCTCTTCGTCATCAGTACTGGCACATTCAAAATTTAGACGGTACTTTTCCATTATCCAAGTATTTGTTTTAGCTGATCTGGAACAGTACTTCAAATTAATCTTGAAGCCCACCACATCTCCTTCTGAATTATAAATTGGAAATTCTTTTCCCAAGCACTGCCAAAAACCTATTTCATTTCCAACAATCTGAAATTTTTCAATTTTTCCTCGAAAATACTCATCTTGATGGATGAAGAAGAACCATTCTCCTTTGCCGCACATGTTTTCCACTATAAAAAAGGAAAAATAAATAGTCAAATGACAAGTTTCTTTTTCAATACACAAACTTGTACTAAAATATATTAAGCCCAATTTAATTATCTTTGTCTTTTTATTTTGATCTGAAATACTTTTTCAGCTATATGACTTATTTTTTCCTTGAAATATCGTGTTTAATGATTAAACTAAAGATTACAACATTTAATAACTATAGAATTTGATTATAAGCAATAGGTATACAAGCTCACCATCTACATAGGTTACAATTTGTAATAGATTTCGACGAAGAAAGATGAATTTATCTCTCTCTATATATATATATATTAAAGGAATTGAGTTATCATATATAATTGGCATATATATATTAAAGAAATAAAGTTACCATATATAAATGACATTATGGTTAAGTCAAGTGGCGAACTAATAAATGTCAATAGTATATGGTAATTTTATTCTATATTTGACTATTTTAGTCAAATATATATATTAAAGAATAATTTTGAATTTATAAATAAAGTTTTTAAATCTATCTCTCTCTCTCTCTCTCTCTCT
>AWOL01S0025456.1:49290-111472 GCA_000715115.1 Nicotiana otophora
TATATATATATATATATAAATTAAAAGATAATTTTGAATTTATAGATAAAGTTTTAAAATTCGAATTGAAATTAAAAATAAAGTTTATCTTTTTTTTATCATGTTATAATACTTAATTCGGTTAATGATCATATGCAATCATGTTAGGAACTTTTGTTATCTTTTCTAATTATTTAAATACTACTTCGCCTCTAACAAAAAAAAGTTACTCCATATAACTATAAACCTCTTTCACATTTAAAACCTTATAATTATAATTCTTTAAAACATTGTAGCTAGATTTGAATAAAGCGACTTTCTTTAAAATAAATGTAATATATAGGATACACGTCTATGTTTATCCAAATAACAAAAAAAAGTTTAAAAATTAAATAAAACTTTACTTACATATATAATGAAGTAAACATACATATTGGAGAAAGAAACATCACAAAAATCAGTCAATATTAAAAAAAAAAAAAAAAATTTCTTTTCTTTTTGAAGAATATTTGTTTGAAGATTCAATTTGTATAAATGGATATCAAACAAATAACAAAACTTTGGCTATACAATTGCTATCATTAATTTTAATTTAGCACATTCTAGGAATTGAAGAGTATAAGCTGAAACCTCTTCATTTAGCTGCAGTCAAGCCAATATTGCAAGGATATAATATTTTTTTCATTGAAGAATATTAGTTTTGAATCATTAGATTATGTGAAAGGTTTTCTTTTCTTCTCGAACTCAACAAGAGAGATATTGGTTTCTAATTGATAGTTTCTATAGCGATTTTCAAGTATAACAAAGAGTATATTTAAAAAAAAATGGTATGACGTGAAATATATTTTTTTAAATGTAAATAAATTATTTCAAAAAAAAACTCTTTACTTTTTTCTACTTCAAAGATAATAAAAAGATAAGATATTTTTTAACATTAGTAGAGAGTTTTAAAAATTATTATAAGAGAAGTCATATCAAGGATAAACTCAAAAAATCGAAATCTTATGGAATATTTACATAACTATAGGGCCAGATTTATTGTTTACTTTTCATAGCTAATATAAATAAATGTTATACTGACAACACACGATAATACACATATTATATATGGATTATATATGAATTACACATCCTTCAATTTTTTAATTTAAGTGGTCGGGCGAGCACCTATTTAGACTGATTAGATAAAGCCAAAAGAAAAATATGAAAGAATTTCACCCAAAATATAAATAAAGTTCTTATATGGAGAATTTCTATTAAAACTCATCCTTTTATAGTGAAAAAGAATTATTTTTTTGTAACAAAAGAAAGAATGACATTAAAATAAGATAAAAGAAAATAAATATATAAAAAAATATATGAAAGATCTAAAAACCAGAAATAAAAGATGACAACGAATTTCTTCTTATGTTTCATCTTTGTTGAGTATAAAAAATTTGGAAGCTAATCTCATCGATTTCAAATATTTTTTTCAACTCAAATATATAGATTATAAGATAAGGATATCTTAGAATATTTTTTTTTATTTACATTGTGTGTTGTTTTTAAAAATTCACTATTACTAACAAACTGATGTGATATTTGAATTTCAATTTAAATGCAATTTGAGTAGTTTGCATGAGATTAAGCCAAGTATGATGCCGAAAAATAAATTATTTGGCAATTTTAAGACAATATATGCAATGTTATATAATAACAATCAGCTAATTTAACATTTAATGATTCAAAGAATAATTGTTTTTTGTATATATAGGATATTAAAATTTAAAAGTTGTGGCTAGAGATATCGATAAACTTAAAATGGAGTCATACTGAAATAAAGTTTTTCCGGCCAAAGAATCATTTAAATTTTTAGATATCTGATTAAAGTGAATTTTAAATTAAGGATAATATCTTCACTTGCATCATTATTGAAATATATATAAAGCTTTAGGAATTGAAATTTTAAAAAAGAAATATTTTTTGAAAGAGAATATCATACCAAATATGAGTTCAAGTCGTAGTATAAGAGTCACGTCGTAATCAAAGAATCGTTTATATTATGTCAACCTTTGTGTTTTACCATAAACGTGAGTTATTATTTCGCTTTGTGGCTATTTTTAGGTTCCAATGACACCAATGAGAATAGTGCAAAAATAAAATTATCACTACGAGATTTGAAAAAATATTAGTTTTTTTTCATGTAGTGTTTCTTAATTAATATCTAACGATTATCTATAATTATTTAGAAGGTTTAAATTTTAAGGTTATTTACATATAATTCAAATAACTCAGATATTTAACATGGTTAGTGTCAAATATCAAAATGGAGTCATACTGGGAAAATAAATTCACTCGCTAAAGAAATTTTTAAAATTTTTAGATAGCCAACTAAAATGAGTTTTGAATTAAGGATAATATTTTCACTTACATTATTATAAAAATAATTATTATTGAAAAATAAAGTTTTAGAAACTGAAATTTAAAAACAAAATATTTTTAAGAGATATCAACACACCAAATAAGAGTTCAAGTGTAATAGTAAAAGAATCAAGTCATATCCAAAGAGTCATTCTTAGTCTCAACGTTTTATTGTTTTGCCATAAATATGAGTTATTATTATTTTGCTTCCTGACTATTTTTAGGATCCAGTGAAATTAATATCCAATGAAAAAACACTACTAGAATGTGCTTTTTATTAATATCCAATGATTATCTATATTTACCGAGAAAGTTTAAATTTTAAGATTATTTACATATAATCCAAATAACTTAAATATTTGACATGATTAGTATTCGCGCGTCCGCGCGGGTGCTAATACTAGTTACTGAATAAATAAATGAAGAGAGGAACAAGAACAAGGAAGGAAATATGAGTAAACAGAATAAATTTGAAACTTTTAGCACTATATCCTAAGCTATTAGGGATATCTAGCATATCAGCGGATTCATGATTAGAATTGTATCCACTGGATGCCGCTTATTTAAATTTATGAATTCAATTTAATATCTGTACATATCATATACAGGATTTAAGCAAAAAGCTACTACCTTCAGTTAATTTCGAAGCTTATAATAAATACGTCCTTGCTTGTTACAATGACTACAAGGCAATTAGGACTTAGCCTTTCCTATTTGGAAGGACAATTCGGACTCAAAGGCGTATTAGTGAAATTGGACGTATAAAGCTAAATTTTAATAAAATACCTTAAACATTTTTAATAGAATTTATATACACAGGTGCAAAAAATGAGTGTCTTATAGTGTAGTTTTTTTTTTTTTTTTGGGTGTAGTATTCTTACAAAACATAAACATTTAACTTCACATAGTAATATTATTATTTATATTAATAACGACTAATTTAAATTAATAAGATGTTAGTCATGTGTTTGCTATACATTAGCTTCGATCTTGCAGTAAAAAGCTTCATTTATCAGTATGAAAATTTTAAAAATTTAATTCAAAGTTGAAAATATTTCTAATGTTATAAGCTAGTAAGCATATAATACGATTCACTATTAAAAACGTTTGGGGCCTAAAGAAAAGCTTTTCTAGCCTCCCCATTGAGCCGCCCCTGTTCGGACTTTGGTATTTTGAGTAATATGTTGTTCAAAGAAAGAAAGAATGAATATAATTACCAAGAGCTTCAGGAGATTCGCTGTAAAATTCCTTAGCATGGATGTCTTCAATGAATAGAGCTGGAAAAGGTTGATAATGGACCTTATTTTCAAGGTAATATTTAACCAATTCCTCATCAGTAGGCACAAATCTGTAGCCAGGGGGAAATTCTGTGATCAGATCATTATGTTCAGTTGCCATTACAAAATGAAAATTTATTTTGTTCAGATCTCCTATGAATTGTCCACTTTTATATAGTTAACAAAAAGAAAGGGAAGGAGCATTTGGAGTTCTATGACTACTTGAGTTCTACTAACGTCATTCACTGGGAAAAAAAACATGAATTGACCTTTTCAAATTCTGGTTTGAGAATGTGTGCTTATCTAGGATGCAAGGAAAACACTAGGAGGAGAATTTTTTTATTATTATTATTATTATTTTCTGTTTAGAGTTTGGTAAAAACTTAGCCATATTAGGTGTCTTATTGATGGGTGGAGTCATTTTCACTGCGACTAGTTTAACTTTTAACTTCATAATACTTGCATCAACTAACACTTAGACATAATTATTAATCTTTAGTACTCAAGTGTTTCATCAAAACAATTCCAATTTGTTTATATTGTTATTACTCTTTAATATATATATATTTCATTCACCAATCAAACATCAAAAATATTTTCCATGGAAAATAACTTCCATTGTTCCAAACACACCCTTAAAGAAAAAAGTAATGGGCATAAATGTCTTCCCGTTAAGCATTAGGGGATCTCAACCCAACAAACAGAAACAAAATAAATCTATGCAAATTCAGACAGATGAAACTCTCTGTTGTGCATTGCCATCTAAAATCTTAAGCAAAAACAAAGTCCACATTATACTTAAAGCTGACTTCCTTTTTACTTCTTAATAAAGTATGCTTTAGAGAGTTATATCAAGATGTGTTCCCACATTATATGCTTTAAACAACTATACTGGAGAAAAGAAACCACAACTTTATAAAGATAGTTGCATTGTTTCAAAAAAGTTTATAAGCAGAACTCCAAATACAATCTATAAATATGATGGTACAGCTGAACTACACTTAAATATCTCAATATTCGGCTCCACCTATGTTAACAGCACCCTACTTCCTCATGGTTCAATGATGAACAGTGGCTGCAAGAAGAGATTGAAAATCAAATACAGCAGAATATGCCAAAACTTTAAGCTAAATTTATCCAAACCAAGAGAGAGAGATACATACCGTGTCCACACTAACAGGCTTACCATCCTCTGCTACTACCTCCACTACAGTTCCAGATTGATCAGCCTAATAAAAGGATTCAAAAAATACGATAAGAGGAAAGGGTGGAAAAGGAGTTTGAAAATCTCATATGTATTGCGATAGTCTTAGTTAAAATACAGCGACCCATGCAACTTCACCACACATAGCTCAAGAATTTCACAAGATAATTCAATATTACTTTCAATTCTAGACATTAAAATTCAACAACTTATAATTATGGCTCTTTTGCAGGTAAACGTCAAAATGTAAAATACTGATATATTTTAAGGGCACCTTTAAAAAACAATATTACATGGAAAGTGTAAATGTTGGATATTGAGACTGAACTTACCTCGATCTCATTCATCAATTTCATAGCCTCAATGATGCAAATTACTTGTCCTTTCTGGACCTTGTCTCCTACCTGGGGAATTATCAGTTTAGTCATGTTTATGAGACAACTGCATGACCAAGATGGCAAGAACATACAAAGTAAAAAGGTAAATGAGCAGGCTACCACAAAAGTATGAGAGATATTAGCATAATTTCCCCTTAATTGGTTAGTTGCCTGGTTTTTCAAACAAGTAAAATTGTAATTCAAGGAAAACAATGGTTAAGGCAAAACAAATAGACTTTTCTTCTAATTTCCTCACTTCATTTGTCTTTCATGACAATTTCAAGGAGGTCCCATTTCCTATTGATAATGGAACACTAGTCATGTACCAGGAACCAACCACCACCTCTCCCCCTTCCCCCGCTGCCGAAATTGTAATAAGAGACAGAAAAGGGGGTAATATTGTACTGAATGTGGACCATTTACATTCAATGTAGTAAACCTGAAAAGAAATAAGACACCGAATAACAGTCAATCAGTAGGATCCATTTAAGTGTCCATTTTCTCCCAGTTTCCGAGCGCCAAAATATGCAACATCTATCCACACAAAGAAGGTAGAAGGATCCTGCTTTTGACAAATCGACTATGACCCAAACTTTAAGAAGATAACACAAGTTTACTAGCTTTAGAGTTGTTAGTCCTTTATCTACCTGCTAATTCATTAAACATGCCAGGAAGATACCTATAGCATACTTCAACATGACCATTAAAGATAGGTGAAAGCATTGTGTGTATTTACCTTAACAAAAGGTGGGGCCCCTGGGGCTGGAGAACGATAAAATGTCCCAGCCATGGGACATTTGAGTGGAGGATGTGATGACTTAGGCTTTGAAGGTGCAGGTGCGGAAGATGCTGGAGCTGCAGCGGCAGGGGCAGGGGCACTCGCCGGAGGCAATTGTGGTGCCTGTGAAAAAGAAGGGGGCGCCATAACAACAGGAGCTGCCACAATGGGTGGTTGGGGCATTGCTTCCTTCTTCCTTATGACTATTTCACAGTCATTTTGCTTTAGCTGCAGCTCCACGATGTCCCTCGAATCCACAAGCCTAAACACAAGAATACAAATAAATGGAAAAAATTAATCCTACCCCCTCAAAAAAAAATGAACAATATTCATGACAAGAGTTCAACGCACTTAACGAGATGGGCAGCTTGAGACATGAATTCTTGAATGGATGAAGCACCTGCAGTTGTGTGCTCAGGTTTTGGAACTTCCTCTTCATTTTTCTCAGAAACTAGTTTTGAATTGTTAGACTTCTCGAGGATAACAACCTTAAAATTGCATAACAAAATAAACATATTCAGACCAACATTTCCTCTTTGTTGAAGTTCAAGATTTTAACATGCAAACGTGAATTACCATTTATGGCGAGCCTTAGCGGAATAATAGAGCAAGGGCTTAATTTCACGATGGTTACTCAACTTTCACTTTATTGCACTAAAGTACTTAAATTATTTTTTTGTAACGAAAAAATCACTCAACTTTACCAAAGTATCACGAAAATCACTATAACTATTTTTCGATAACCAAAAAATAACTCAATTTTGCTTAAGTATCACAGAAACAAAGTTTAATAACCTTTTTGTTATAAAAAAAAAATTTGCTTACTGACTTTTGCTATTCTTATGCAAAATTGAGTGAGTTTTTTGTTACAAAAAAAATCTTAGAGACTTTTTGTAATACTTAGGCAAAATGGAGTACTTTTTTTTTTGTTACGAAAAATAGATTAGTGACTTTGGTGCAATATAATAAAAATTGAGTGAATTTACCCCCTACACTGCATTTAAAAGAAGAGAGAAGTAAATTACCTCATTCAGCTGGGCACACACCTTAAACACCTCAGATTGGAGTCGAGTAGACCCCTGAAACAAAACCCATATTCAAAATCAAATTGCATTCAACAAAAATCATTTAAAAATTCAATCTTTGAGCAGTAAAAATGGAAGGAAAAAAAAACCTGGAGTCGAGGGAACAATGTAGAGGTGGATCTCAAATCAGATCGAAAGGAAACAGAAGCTTGTGGCTGATTGTGGGTGGTGTTGGACTGTAACGAAGCATTCAATATAGCAAAAATCTTGGGACATTGAACAGTGAAAGAAGCCATTGCCAATCAACAAATGAATCAAATCAAAAAAAAAATGTGATTTGTATGAATTTGGAGAGTGAAAAGAGTGGATTTGAGGAGGGGTTTGTAGGTAAAAATGAGCGGTGAAATTGATGAGATTTAACAAGGAAATCAGAAAACACCTAGCAAGAGACGATACACACGAGGGAAAGGGACGAGGAGTTTTTGTTTTAAGATGCAGTGATGAGTGAGAGTGGAGGTATGATCGACCAAAAAACGAAGGGTTTTGTCTTGATGTGTGAAAATTGGTTTATTTTCACTTTTCCCTCCATGTTTACGGCTGGTAGTTTAACTAATGTACACCCACCAAATTATTTCAGCTATGATTTTTAGGAGGGTGGAAATTAGCGGGTGCTTTGACATAAGAATTGTAAAATTTCGAAAAGAAAAGTGAAGAAAAAAAAATTAATTAAAAATAGTATTTGAAAATTAGAGCTGTGTTTGGACATGAATATAAGTTTGGACTATTTTTAAATTTTTGTGAGTAATCTAAAGTGAAAATTTGGAAAAATAGTTTTTCGGAGTTTTTAAAATTTTCGAAAAATTCGGAATTCATCTTCAAGTGAAAATCGAAAATATCATGGACAAACACTGATTTCGAAAAAAAGTGAAAAAAAAAATAAATAAAAAAATTTATGGCCAAACAGGCCCTAAATTCTTTTTCATTTTTAGTATTTGTTATCCTTACTTGCACATTTTAGGCCCCCGTCTGGCCATATAAAAAATTATTTTTTTCGGAATCAGTGTTTGACCATGAAAATTTCAAATTTCACTTGAAATTGAATTTCGAAATTTTTCATAAATTTAAAAGACTCCAAAAAATTATTTTTCAAAATTTTCACTTCAAATTACTCACAAAAATTCAAAAACAACTTCAAATTGTATTCACGTCCAAACATAAATCTAATTTTCAAATATTATTTTCACTTGAATTTTTTTACATTTTTCAGGAATTTTACAATTCTTATGCCCAAACGCCCACTGAGTTTTAATCGAATTCGGAGGTCTTCAATTCTCTTTTTTCTTTGCTTAGAGAAAACTAGTTGATTTCGCCTTCCAAAGCGAACATGCTTCTCCCTCATAAAATGCTATCAATATCAGCCATTTACTCATAAAATACTATTAATATTAATTCAATTGGCTATTTATATATGTCACGACTACAATTTTCCTCTGTAGGATGTCGTGATGGCACCTAGTCTCTAATACTAGGTAAGCCTATCAATTATGCGGAATACAAAACTGAAACTCAAATCTCAACATATAAAATAAATCAAACCGCGATTCAAATAGTTACAACTCCCTAAACCCAGTAAAAATAAGTCACAAGCTTTTAAGAATTTAGTCTAAGTGTCTCTATACATCAGAGTCTAAAGAGAATAAGGAAAAAATAACATAATAAGGATAGAAAGGGACTCCGAGGTCTGCGGACGCTGTCAGATATACCTTGAAGTCTCCGCATACGGGTAGTTCACTGATGCCTGGTCTAATAGGAAGTACCTGAATCTGCACAAAAAGATGTGCAGAAGCGTAGTATGAGTACATCACAGCGGTACCCAGTAAGTGCCAAGCCTAACCTCGGTAGAGTAGTGATGAGGTCAGATGAGGCCCTACTCGTAATAATAATAATAATAATAATAATAATAATAATAATAATAATAAGAAGAAGAAGAAGAAGAAGAAGAAGAAGAAGAATAAGAATAATAATAATAATAATAATAATAATAATAATAATAATAATAATAATAGTGGGAATGAATTTAGTAAGAAGTATGTCACAATTTAACTGCATAGAATAAGGGCAAATAATACCTCAAAAAAGAAAAACAGGAATTTACATGTTCAATGAAAACACAAAACAACCAAACGCAAGTGCAGCCATAGAGAAATATCAACAAAGGCACTCCTGAGGTACCACCTCGCAGTCCCAAATCATAAATAAATTCACAATATCTCATTTTCTTATATCACCGCGGGAGCCTTCATATTTAATTTTAAAGAAAAATATTTTTCTCGAAATAGCATCCTGCATTTTAGCCACCCTTATCACACCGCATGACTTCTAGTAGTTCCCTTACTAGCCACGCGTATCAAGTCACCCTTATCTCACCACATGTGTTTCAACACCTAGATCTTATACCACCGCATGCGTATCAATATCACAATATATCACAATTTGCACCTCAAGTGCCCAAATATTTCAACTTGCCAAAATAAATCAACAACAACATTATTTCCACAATAAGGAGTTCACGGCTCAATCACAATGAATACAAAATCTCACAAAATATTCGGAAGTGAATAACTCAACCAAAATAATATTTCACAAATTTAACACCTTGCCTCAATACCAAATTTTTAATGTCAAATACTTCATATTAATAATAATTCAATTAACAAATTCAACTTTCAAATAATGAGCACAGAATAAAAGAAATAACGTTTCAACTAAACAGGTAAAGCAATTTGCAGGAAAATGTCAAGCAAATTTAAAATATAAAAATAAATCAATGATGATGAATATAACTGGATAAAATAATTTAATTAATGTGTAACAGAGATCTACACAAATTTAATACAGATTTTTTCACATTTAGCCCGTGTACACGCACGTCACCTCGCGTACACGACTTTTAACACATCACAATTTTCATATCAATACCAATCCTAAGAGAAATTTCCCCCCTACAAGGTTAGATAAGACACTTACCTTGAACCATAAAATTCTTTACTCTACTATGCCTTTGCCTCGTGAATTGGCCTGTGAAAGCCTCGTATCTAGTCATAATAATTTTGATTCAGTCAATACAAATTATTGGAATTAATTCCATATGAAAATACTAATTTTCCAACAAAATCAAAAATTTAACTCAAAAATCGCACATCTCGGAACCCGACAAAAGGTACAAAATATGAATGCACATTCAACCACGATTCCAACTATACCAAAATCACTAAATTCCGACATCAACTCGACCCTCAAATCTTCAATCTAAACTTAGGGATTTTCACAGTTTTTCCAACTTAATCCACCAATTAAATGTTAAAAACTACCATAGATTCGGGTACTTTAACCAAAATTGAGTTAAGAACATTTATCTCGATGTTTTCCTTGAAAATCGCCCGAAAATTGCCTCTCCCCGAGCTCCAAATCGATAAAAATGAAAAATAGGACGAAGTCCCATTTTCAGAACTTAAATTCTATGTCCATGCATTCCTTCTTTGCGAACGCGACAGGTCCCTCGCGTTCGTGAAGCACAAAATTGTGCTGCCCAAAATTACTCTTCGCTAACGCGAAGTCAACCTCGCGAACGCGATGCCTTGCCAAACTTGGCCTTCGCGAACGCGATCTCTCCTTCACGAACGTGAAACTTTAATGCCCATTACCCCAGCCTTGCCTCGCCCTTCTACGTGAACGCGGACGCCTTTACGCGTTCGCGATGAACACTGGCATCACCCTTAGCGAACGCGGTCCTTTCTTCGCGAACGCGAAGAACAAATTCTCTCCTGCCCCAGTTCCCCTTCGCGAACACAAGACCTCTCTCGCGAATACGAAGAAGGAAACTAGAGTTGGACACCAGAAATTCTTCAGCTGTTTTTCCAAGTCCAAAATCGATCCGTTAACCTTCCGAAACTCACCCGAGTCCCCCGAGACCTCAACCAAATACTCCAACAAGTCCTAAAATATCATATGAACTTAGTCGAAACCTCAAATCACATCAAACAACGCTAAAATCATGAATCATACCCTAATTTATACTTAATGAATCTTAAGAATTTCCAACTTCTACATTCGATATCGAAACATATCAAATCAAGTCCGATTGATCTCAAATTTTGCACACAAGTCATAAATGACATAACATACCTATTCAAATTTTCAGAATCAGATTCCTACCCTGATATCAAAAAGTCAACTACACGGTCAAACTTCCAAATTTAAATGGCTAAACCTTTATTTTAGCCATTTAAAGCCTAATTTAACTACGGACTTTCAAATAAAATTTCGGACATGCTCATAAGTCCAAAATCACCATACAGAGCTATTGAAATCATCAAAACTCTATTCCGGGATCATTTACACATAAGTCAATAACCGGCCAACCTTTTCAACTTAAGCCTTCAACCTTGAGACTAAGTGTCTCAATTCATTCCGAAATCTCTCCGGACTCCAACTGACTATCCCAGCAAGTCACAATACAGCTATAAAGTATAGAATGAGCAGTAAATAGGGGAATAGGGCTACAACTATCAAAACGATCGGCCAGGTCATTACAATATAGCTCTCCATTCTCTTTAGTCTATAGGATAATAGGATCACCTCCAATCATGAAATTGTAATTATGCCCAAGTAGGATCAAGAATTCTTTTTAGCACTTTTCCATGATCAGTTTTGAATCTTGGATGTCAATGACCAAATTCCAGTAGAATAATTATTCTTATCTGAAAATTGCGTTCTCTCCAACATTATTTTTTATAATAGAAATTTTCAGAAACCACTATTGTTTAGTGGCTATTAACTTTCTATAGCTATCAGATACATAATTACTTCCTATAGCTATTATTTAGTTGTTATGTGACTGTATTCACTGTATTCACACTATTGTATTCATGAATACAGTAGTATAAGATGTAACGACTCGACCGGTCGTTTTGAGAATTGTAGCCTCATTCCCCCATTTACTATTTATTTTGTACTTTATAACTGTTATATATCTTATCGGGGTAGTCAGTTCCCGGGTCCGGTGAGGTTTCGGAATAAATTGAGACACTTAGTCTCAAGGAGAAAAAACTTAAGTTGAAAAGGTTGATCGGATATTGACTTATATATAAACAATCCCGGAATAGATTTTTGATAATTCCAATAGCTCTGTATGGTAATTATGGACTTAGGAGCATGTCCGAAAAATTATTTAAAAGTCCGTAGTTAAATTAGGCTTGAAATGGCTAAAATAGAAATTTAAGTTTGGAAGTTTGACCGGGGAGTTGACTTTTTGATATCGAGGTCGGAATCTGATTATGGAAATTTGAATAGGTTCGTTATATCATTTATGACTTGTGTGCAAAATTTTAGGTCAATCGGACTTGATTTGATAGGTTTCGGCATCGAATATAGGAGTTGGAATTTCTTAGTTTCATTAGGCTTGAATTGGGATATGATTCATGGTTTTAGCATTGTTTGATGTGATTTGAGGTTTCGACTAAGTTTGTATGATGTTTTAGGACTTCTTGGTGTATTTGGTCGAGGTCCCAGGGGTCTCAGGTGAGTTTTGGATGGTTAACGGGTCAATCTTGGACTTTGAACTCTGCTTGAATTTTTGTGTTGCACTGTCTGGTTTCCTTCTACGAGATCGCGTGAGAGCTTTCGCGATCACGTAGGCTTAGATGGGCAGAGAAAAAAATTTGTTCTACGCGATCGCGAGAATGGGGCTGCGATCGCGTAGCTTTGGACGTAAGTGCACCGCGAACGCGTGAGGCGTGTCGCGTTCGCGTAGAGGAAAATAAGGCAGCTGGGACCACGCGCTTAATGCTTCGCGATCGCGTGAATGAGTCCGCGATCGCGTAGGCCTGTGGAACTGTACTTCACGATCGTGTGAGATTTTCCGCGATCACGTAGGGTTATTTTTGGGCAGTGTAAATTTGTGCTTCGCGATCGTGTGAGTTGGTCCACGATCGCGTAGAAGAAATGCCTGGATAGAGAGTTTAAGTTCTTCATCCCATTTTTCATTTTTGACGAATTGGAGCTCGGTAAGAGGCAATTTTCGGGATATTTTCAAGAAAAACATCGGGGGTAAGTGTTCTTAACTCAATTTTGGTTAAAGTACCCGAATCTATGGTAGTTTTTAACATTTAATTGGTGATTTAAGTTGGAAGATTTAGAAAACCCTCTTGGTTTAAATTGAAAAATTGAGGGTCGAAATGTTATAAAAATTTAGTAATTTTGGTATGGTTGGACTCGTGGTTGAATGGACGTTCATATTCTGTAACTTTTGTCGGGTTCCGAGACGTGGTCCCACGTACGATTTTTGAGTTAAATTTTGGATTTTGTTGGAAAATTAGTATTTTTATATGGAATTAATTCTAATAATTTGTATTGATTAAATCTAATTAATTGTGACTAGATATGAGGCTTTCGGAGGCCAATTCGCAAGGCAAAGGCATAACGGAGTAAAGAATTTCGCTGTTCAAGATAAGTGACTTGTCTAACCTTGTGTGGGGAAATTCCCCTTAGGATTGGTATTGATATGATAATTGTAATGTGTTGAAAGTCGTGTACGCGAGATGACGAGTGTGTATGCGGGCTAAATGTTGTAAACTCTTATTTTAAATTGTGTAGATCTACGTTACACATTAATTAAATTATTTTATCTTATTATATTCATTATCATTGATCTATTTTTATATTCTAAATTTGCCTGACATTTTTCCTGGTAATTGCTTTACCTAGTTAGTTGAGATTTTGTTTCTTGTATTCTGTGCTCAACGAATGATTGAGAAGGGGTGTGATGTGTATCTGGCCTATGTGAGAGATACTAGTGTTGATACTCCTACCGTGGGGTCAGTTCTGATAGTAAGGGATTTTTCAGATGTATTTCCAGCGGATCTTCTAGGTATGCCACCCGACAGGGATATTGACTTTGGCATTGATTTGTTACCGGTCACTCAGTCCATTTCTATTCCACCATATCGTATGGGCCCAGCAGAATTGAAAGAATTAAAAGAGCAGTTACATGAGCTTCTTGATAAGGGTTTTGTTCGGCCCAGTGTATCCTCTTGGGGTGATCCTGTCTTATTTGTGAAGAATAAAGATGGTTCTATACAGATGTGTATTGATTACCGCCAGTTGAACAATGTTACAGTGAATAACCGATATCCATTGCCACATATTGATGACCTATTTGATCAACTTCATGGTTCCGGGTTTTCTCTAAGATTGACTTGCGTTCAAGCTATCATCAGCTGAAAACTCGGGAGCCAAATATCCCGAAGACTGCTTTCAGGACTCGGTATGGTCATTACGAGTTCCTTGTGATGTCTTTTGGGCTGACCAATGCCCCAGCAGCATTTATGCATTTGATGAACAGTGTATTTCAGCCCTATCTTGACTCATTCATCATTGTGTTTATTGACAATATTCTGGTGTACTCCCAGAACCGGGAGGATCATGAGCAATACCTGAGGATTGTGCTTCAGACTTTGAGAGAAAAGAATTTATATGCAAATTTTTCAAAGTGTGAATTCTGGCTTGAGTCAGTGAGATTTTGGGGTCATATAGTTTTGTGCGAGGGGATCAAGGTAGATCCGAAGAAGATTGAGGCAGTGCAGAGTTGGTCCAGACCGTCCTCAACTACGGAGATCTAGAGTCTCCTTAGTTTGGCAGGGTATTATTGCCGATTTATGAAGGGTTTCTCTTCTATTGCTGCACCTATGACCAAATTGACCTAGAAGGGTGCTCCGTTCAGGTGGACCGAGGAATGTGAGGAGAGCTTTCAAAAGCTCTAGACAACTTTGACTACAGCCCCAATATTGGTATTGCCTACAGGTTCATGGTCTTATATTGTGTAGTGTGATGCATCGCGTATTGGTATCAGCGTAATTTTGATGCAAGACGGTAGGGTGATTGCATATGCGTCCAGACAGTTAGAGGTACATGTAAAGAACTATCATGTTCACGACCTTGAGTTAGCAGCTATTGTTCATGCCTTGAAGATTTGGCGGCATTATTTGTACGATGTTCATTGTGAGGTCTACACCGATCACCGAAGTCTGCAGCATCTGTTTAAATAGAAGGATCTTAACTTGCGACAACGGAGATGGTTGGAGTTGCTTAAGGATTATGACATCACCATTCTCTATCATCTCGGGAAGGCCAATGTAGTGGCTGATGCCTTGAGTCGTAAGGCAGAGAGTTTGGGCAGCTTAGCATATCTACTGGTAGTAGAGAGGCCTTTAGCCATAGATGTTCAGGCCTTGGCCAAACAGTTTGTTAGATTGGATGGTTCCGAGCCGAGCTGAGTTTTGGCTTGTATGGTTTCTCAGTCTTCTCTGTATGATTGTATCAGGGAGCGTCACTATGATGACTCATATTTTCTTGTCCTTAGGGACATGGTTTAACACAGTGATGCCAATGAAGTCACTATTGGAGATGGAGGTGTATTATGGATGCAGGGCAGGTTATGTGTGCCCAATGTATATGGTTTGCGTGAGTTGATTCTCCAGGAGGCTCACAGTTCGTGGTACTCCATTCATCCAGGTATCGCAAAGATGTATCAAGACTTGAGACAACATTATTGGTGGAGGCGGATGAAAAAAGACATAGTGAAGTATGTCGCTCGATGCCTAAATTGTCAGCAAGTGAAGTATGAGCATCAGCGACCGGTTGGATTGCTTCAGAAGATAGAGATTCCGGAGTGGAAATGGGAGCAGATCACTATGGATTTTGTTGCTGGGCTCCCACGGACTCAGAGGAAGTTCGATGCAGTTTGGGTGATTGTAGATGGATTGACCAAGTTAGCTCATTTCATTCCTGTGGTTACTACTTACTCTTCAGAGCAGCTAGCTCAGGTTTACACCCGTGATATTGTCAGGCTTTGTCGCACCCTATTTTCTCGCGAAATCAGGCTTTCGACGTCGTGACAACTCTTTTTGATGGGAGATAGAGTGTTAAAGAAGAGACGAGTCGCCACCTAACGATTTTTAAGATGCGTTAGGGCACCTATCATGCAAATGACTCTGTTTGACTAGTCAACGCCACCAAAGATCGGGTAAGGGCTCAAATTACCTCAAAGAGAAGGTGTTAGGCACTCTTCGAGGTCCACAACTGTGGATCCCGGCCGAACTTAAGAGTGTATGGATTATAATTAGGCAAGATAAACAAAGAGAGTACGTGTCAAATGAATTTATTAACACAATGAGAAGTAAGGATTACAAGGATATAACTATTAAACTATATTAGATGTTAAGCGAATAAAGAAGAAAAAAGGGGGGTCCTAAGTTTTTTAGCCAAAAGTATCACCCCGTGCAACATAAATAATACTTCGCAACTCCCTTGAGGTAGGGAGTTACTCATATTATTCAGTGGGCACTGACTATCATCTCCCGCTACCCGATTATTATGTTAAAGTTGTTTACCTAAGCGCTCTAATTTAATTCTAAGTCATGCCCTATGCGTGCACTAGTCGTCCCATACCTATGGTCCAGGAGGCATTGGATCTCTATTTAGAGTGGTTATATACTTAACTTAGGCTGCTCAAAATAATAAAACTAGGCGACATACAAAATAAATTGGACTTTAAATGAGAGCAGTTAAAGGCTTAAGTTAGCCTCCACACTTAGACAACAAATGCACGCGAAACATGTTTTCATGTTAGACTGTTTCAGAATTAAGAACCTTAAGCCCTATAGACATGATTTCTATGTGACTATGCATTAAAACATACAAGCAATTCCAGAGGCTAGGCGTTGCTTATCTCCAAATAATTAAACGATTATTGCATGCTGATTTGAGATTGCAGATTTCCAGTTATTTAACCTATAGATGTTGCGTCTAGGAGATTTACGCACTAAGTGACAATGAAATCTATTGGAGGAAAGCCCAGAATTATCATGTTTTTCGAGCAGCAAACAACATTTAGAAAATTAACACTCTTTGGCGAGTAGTAATACCCTATATGCAGGATCTCTAACAATTGGCGATTGGAACCAATTCTATTGTTATACTTTAACCTTATAGGCATATTTTCTAGGTGAACAGTGTGATACAATAGCGAATGAAATGATTAAAATCTTGTAGGCATGATTTCTAGTGGATATGCTGCAGCGGTGCAAATTGAAAGAAAATTCAATGATATTTATTTCCTATGGGCAGGTTTTCTAATAACATGTAGCAGCAGGGATAATCAAAGAATTTGAACTCATGCTTTGCTAGTAGACAAGTAGTGTGAGTGTGTGATTCTCTTAATGCCATGATTTTTATAGTGCACATAGAGATTGAATGGCATATATAGTAGATGAATCATTGAATCCTATAGGCATGTTTTCTACCCTTGCATGCAAACATCAGAATTTACTCATCCCCCGTTTTTACTAACACACCAATTGTTATTACAAAGTTATTACAGACCCAATGATAAATGTAATTACAAAATATTATACAAGAATGATAGTAGGCCACAACGGGCCCAAAAGGAAATACCCAGCATTGCCTGGGCCTTCAATAACTCTCACATAGCATACCCAGATTCCCAACAGGGAACTATATTCATCAACACAACCCAGAAGCCATCGGAGAACTTGGGCCAAACCAAACAACCATATATTGACCAATATTACCCAGACATTGAATCACTTAAACTAACCAGTTTACATATTCAATAGACAGTAGGAAGAAAGAGCTGAGTGTCAGAGATAGCTCAGGTCTCAGTAGTAAAGAGAATAGCTACAAAACCCAAAATCCTAGTGTGTCAGAGTTTACAAGGGTCTCAAATGGACCCCGAGCAGTGCTCACACTAGGGAGGTCAGTAGTAAGAGTCTTGGTGGTCTTGGCTTTCAGCCGGCCAAGAATGTAGGTTCAGAATAGCACATATAACAAATGAGAGGGAGTGGACAGTGGTGAAGGGACAGAAGTTGAGAAAATATACTTATAGTTTAGAAAGCAAATATAACAGAGTTGAGAACACAGAACAGTTAATCAAAAGGTCAACAGGATTTAGAAGTAGGTTCAACACTTAGCAAAAATAACACATTGGCAGAAAGCACATTGGGAGTTGGAGGAGAGTCAAGTTCCCTGAGATTACAAGATCAACCAGATTATCATACTAAGGTGCATATTATCAAACAAATCTAAGTGGGGTACTAACTTAAAAGGTTTAAAACGTAAGGTCCAAATTATGCTAAGGATTCATCACAATATCATAAGACAGTCATGTTAACTTATATCATGAAGCAAAAAAGTATCAAACATGGTATGGAAACACAAACTAAGATAACCATTCTAAAGGTTTCAAACAGTTACTAAGAATATAGGATTAATAAAAAACAAAGACATGTTGTGAGAAACATTAACGCAGATCATAGTTGATAGAAAAGGTTCTTAACCTGGACTAGAACACATTACATGTGCAAGTCAGTCATTACAGAGATTCAGAACAGAGTGAGAAAGCAAACTCATGTCAAATAGCAAAACGTAGGCATTCAGGTATTGACATAGTAGACCAATGAACTTAAGAGGTTTCAAATTATTCAAATTAGGCATAAACATGTCTCAGAACTGGCAGCATTAGGTAAAATTAAATACTAAAGAGGTTCAAAACAAATACAAAACTAATCAAAGTTGCACACAAAAGTAGCCCAAAAACACATTAAGCCATGACAAGTAAGAATGTGCGAATCATAAACACATAAGAACAAAATTACAAAGCCAAGTGACTTACCAGTTAAACGGACAATAGGAAAGAACAAATTCCACAATGTTTATGAGTATCAACAAAGAACAAGAACCTAGAATCTCAATGCGTTAAAGTTCCCAATGGCTTCAAAGGAATCCCGGGTAGTGCTCGCACCAAAAAAAAGTTGAAAAGTTGAATCTAGGTGGCCTTGACTTTCAGTCGGCCAAGAATCAAGGTATAGAACAAGAGAACGAGAGAACAATAGCACAATAACTTCAAATTATTAGTGAAATCTAACGATTAAAGGTTTGTCTTAAAGGGGAATGGGGAGGGGTTTATATAGTAGTAGAAATTGAAAGAATAAATATTGAAAATAATCAATTAAGCACAAATAAAGAAAGACAATAGCACATGCAAATAGAAATCAGTAAAGGAGATGGAGAGCCTCAAACCCTAATTGGGTTCAACCGTCTGAAACTCGAGCCAAGAGTGCAAATCTCTCTTTGTTGAGCGTATATAGACGGAATAACGCCCTAGATTAAAACTTCGAGCCATTTTAGTCCGATCTCGGAAGTGATACTTTCCAAACTTAGGCAAGCACCTAAATAACACCATAAATGGACAACCAATAGTGAGAGAAGATTAATAAGGTAAGTATATCATAGGTAGATTCCATCTCCAGGTTGGAATCAGAGAGGAACTGGGGTGTGACGGCTAGGGTTCATGAAAGAGAAGGGAGTGGAGAGTGTTTTAGGGCGGCTGAGCAGAGTGAATGTGAGGATCAGGGTTAGGGTGGATAATTAAAATAAGGGGTTAATCGTGGGTCGTTGATCTCTTAAGATCAACGACCATGATTTTAAAGGGACTGGGGCGGGTTATTTCAAACGGGTCACGCCCGGATTTTAAAAGGGCTACTTGGATTGGGCTGGAAGGTTGGGCTAAAGATTTGGGCCAAAATTGGTCCGAAAATTGGTTTAAAGTTGGGCTACTATTTAAATACACAAAAATTATCAAAACTAATTTCTAAAAATATTTAATAAATAAAATAAAAATATTATTTATGCACTAAAATTATTAACAATAATAATTTGGCATTATCAAAATATAAAATGCTATTTTGGTATAAATAAAAAGCAATTATGTATGAGTATAGGCTATTACTGCAAAATTATGCAAATAGCTTTAAAGAATACTAATGTAATTATATAAAATAAAGTAAAAATATATGAAACATGTATTATGGATGAAAATTATAATTTAGGTAATTAAGTCATCATAAAATAATTGAAAGGAGTAACTAATAAATTATTCAAGTAATTTAAATGCAGAAAAATTAATTTTAAAGCTCTAAAAATTATAAAATATTGTAGAAAAATGCTTGTATAGATTTATAAACTAAATAATGATGCAAAATGATGTTTTGAAAGATTTATATTATTTGAAAAAATTTGAGGGCAAAATTAGGTACCAACAGCTGCCCATCTTTACCCGGGAATGATGAAAGAGTTGTCGGGTAAAGAAAATGATGACCAATTTTGGCCGAATAGGATGAGGAATGATGTGATTTGAAAAAAAATGGAGGTCAAACCCTGGTTCTTGAGTTGCCTACATATCCCTGGTATTACGGGAATCAGGTCGTGTGCAGTTTTGGATCCAACGGCGAACGAAACCGATGGAGTTGTTATGAGAATGGTCGTATGTTTCGGAAAGGGTTCTTTTGGGTAGGATAGTATCGAATGAATTTATGCGAAGTCATGAATATGAATTTGAAACGTTATGGATGTATCACAGAGCAGATATCTGAACGGTCATAGAGTAAAAGGTAGGCAATTATTGGTGGTCGGTTACGTTTGAAGCAATTGAAGGATGTGAACATTTTGAATGGAAACCGGAGCGAAGATTTCTCCCGTTTTGTAGAATGGTTACCTCCTGGATTACCTGCAAAACTTAAAACACGGTGCATGCGAATATATATATGGATTATTGCGAAAATTTAAAACATGATGCAAATTCCCTTTGGACCATGAAGGTTGTCTTTAGACGGTGAGGATGATATCCTTAGACCATGACGTCCTGGGCCATGAAGCGCATGACAAGGATTCGCAGGCCATGAAATGGTGTCCTCGGGCTATGAGGATGGTGCCTCTGGACGATGACGTCTTTGAATAATGATGTGCAATATAGAGAGATCCTCGGTCCATGGCATGGTATCTCCCGATATGAGGATGATACCTTCGGACCATGATGCCTTTGGACAAAACGACGATGTTTCAGACCATGAAATGCAAAAATATGACGCTTGGTCACATGCGAAGGTGAGACAAAACAAGGCTTAGTCTTGTGTAAGATGAGGGCAATGCTTAGCCTTAGGCAAACAGAGGGATAGTGCTAGGTCTTAGGTAGCGTAGTGGAGATAGTATTTAATCTTATGCAATGAAAAGGCGATGCTTAGCCTTATGCCAAAAGGGGGGACCAATGCTTAGTCTCGTGCGGGGAGAGGCAATACTTGGCCTTATGAAATTAGGGAGGCAATGCTTAGCCTTATGCAAGAAGAGGAGACAATGTTTAGTCTCATGCAGGGAAAGGCAGTGCTTAGCCTTATGCAATTAGGGAGGCAATGCTTAGCCTCATGCAAGAAGAGGATACAACACTTAGTCTCATGCAGGGAAAGGCAGTACTTAGCCTTATACAATTAGGGAGGCAATGCTTAGCCTCATGCAAGAAGAGGGGACAACGCTTAGTCTCATGCAGGAAAGGTAGTGCTTAGCCTTATGCGATTAGGGAGGCAATGCTTAGCCTCATGCGAGAAGAGGAGACAAAGCTTAGTATCATGCAGGAAAAAAGGAGATAATGCTTAGTCTCATGCAGGAAAGGCAGTGCTTAGCCTTATGCAATTAGGGAAGCAATGCTCAGCCTTATGAAAGAAAGGCAGTGCTTAGCCTTATGCAAGAAGAGGACACAATGCTTAGTCTCATGGAGACAGTGTTTAGTCTCATGTGATTAGGGGAGACAATGCTTAGTCTCATGGAATTAGGGAGGCAATGCTTAGCCTCATGCAAGAAGAAGAGACAATGCTTAGTCTCATGGAATTAGGGAGGCAATGCTTAGCCTCATGCAAGAAGAGGAGATAACGCTTAGTCTCATGCAGAAAAGGCAGTGCTTATCCTCATGCAATTAGGGAGGAAATACTTAGCCTCATGCAAGAAGAAAAGACAATGCTTAGTCTCATGCAGTGAAAGGCAGTGCTTAGCCTTATGCAATTAGGGAGGCAATGCTTAGCCTCATGCAAGAAGAAGAGACAATGCTTAGTCTCATGCGGGGAAAGGCAGTGCTTAGCCTTATGCAATTGGGGAGGCAATGCTTAGCCTCATGCAAGAAGAAAAGACAATGCTTAGTCTCATGTGAAGAAAGGCAATGCTTAGCCTTATGCAATTAGGAAGGCAATGCTTAGCCTCATGCAAGAAGAGGAGGTAGATATTAACCTCATGCAAATGATGAGAAGACGGTGAGAAAGTAAAGTATTTCTTAGCCGGAGGTGTCTGCGCTAGGTAATTTGTCGCCATGAAGGTAGTGACTTGATGTATCTGCGGATGTTATTTTATCGTGCCTGCATCCAAAGAAAAATTGTGAATTTTGTGGGGAGAAGGTTGGTTCGTGCTTTTGTCTTCTTGCTCGTCCTTTGCTCCTGTCTTAGGATTCCGTTTAAGTTACCCTGGGCAATATATGGCTGTCACAGAAATAAAATTTTTGAAAGATATGCAATGTATTTGATAAATATAGTTATTTGAAATGTGGTACTATGCGACATCAAATATTTTAGATGAACTGGTCACTGTGACACATTTTATAGACATTGCTACCTCCTTGCCTTAGAATTTTGAGGGTCCCCCTCAAAATTCTACCACAGTTTAAATGCATACTTATGACAATACTTTTGGTTGTTTCGCATATGACGAAGTTGGCTGAACTTGCGATCTTGCCCCAGTTTCTGATCGTGGGGAAAATGAAGATTTTATTAGTATGTGACCGAACCTACAGGGATGCCTATGTATCCCCTCTTAAACAGGAATCAGGTCAAGCGTAGTTCAATTACATCAAGTGAAGACATGTAAACAATCTTAAACATAGTATCTCTTGACTGCATCCGAGTTGATAGGTTTTGGCCAAATCTCTCCGTCCATTTCTGCAAGTATGAATGCTCATCCTGTTAGTACTCGATGAACCATGTAGGGACCTTGCTAGTTGGGTGAGAACTTTCCCTTGGCTTAGTCCTGATGTGGGAAGATTCACTTTAGCACTAACTGCCCCGGTGTGAATTGTCTTGGTCTAACCTTTTTGTTGAAAGCTCTTGCCATTCTATTCTGGTAGATTTCACCGTGACATAACGCATTCATTCTTTTTTTCACCGATGAGAGCCAATTGTTCATATCGGCTCTGAACCCATTATGCGTCGCTGAGCTCAGCTTCTTGTATGATTCTTAGAGAAGGGATTTCTACTACGGCATGGATAACTGCTTCCGTACCGTAGACCAACAGGTAAGGAGTTGCCCCAGTTGATGTGCGAACCATGGTACGATACCCAAGCAGAGCAAAGGGCAGCTTCTCGTGCCATTATTTATAATTATCTACCATTTTCCTCAATATCTTCTTGATATTTTAATTGGCGGCTTCTACAGCTCCATTCATTTGCGGCTTGTATGCTGTGGAGTTCTTATGCTTGATCTTGAAAGTTTCACACATGGCCTTCATTAAATCAATATTAAGATTGGCGGCATTGTCGGTGATGATTGACTTTGGTACTCCAAATCGACAAGCAATGCGATCCCGAACAAAATCTGCGATGACCTTCTTAGTTATAGCTTTGTAAGATGCAGCCTCAACCCACTTTGTGAAATAATCTAAGGCCACTAGAATGAACCTATGCCCATTTGAAGCAGCGGGTTCGATTGGACCGATGACATCCATGCCCCAAGCGGAGAAAGGCCAAGGTGCACTTGTTGCATTGAGTTCATTGGGTGGCACTCATATCATACCAGCATGGATCTGGCACCGGTGACACTTCTGGACATACTTGATGCAGTCTGTTTCCATAATCATCCAGAAATATCCTGCTCTTAGTATTTTCTTGGCTAAGACAAAGCCATTCATATGCGGACCGCAGGTTCCTGCATGTATTTTCTCGAGCAATCTGGATGCTTCCTTGGCGTTGATATACCGTAATAATCCCAGGTCAGGAGTCCTTCTGTACAAAATTCCTCCGCTTTGAAAGAAATGGTTGGCTAACCTTCAGAGTGTGAGATTCTGAGTATGAGTTACATGTTCCGGATACTCTCCCTTTGCCAAGTATTCTTTGATATCGTGGAACCAAGGATTCCCGTTACTTTCTTCTTCAACATGAGCACAATAAGCTGGTTGTTTATGAATTCCTATTGGGATAAGATCGATGAAGTTCTTGTCTGAGTGTTGTATCATGGAAGACAAAGTGGCCAATGCATCAGCGAACTCATTTTGAATCCTCGGAACATGTTTAAACTCTATCTTCGTGAACCTCTTGATCAGCTCTTGGTCACAGTACAGATATGAAAATATTTTGGTGTTCTTGGTAGCCCATTCTCCTAAAACCTGATGCACCAAAAGATCGGAATCTCCAATCACCAGCAACTCCTGAACATTCATGTCAATGGCTAACCTGAGTCCCAAGATGCAAGCCTCATATTCTGCCATATTGTTGGTATATGGAAACCTGAGTTTTGCAGATATCGNTCGGATAGTGTTGGCTAGTTTTTGATACTAAGACAAAACTAATACCCACTCCTTTGAAGTTTGCGGCTCCATCGAAGAACATTCTCCAACCATCATATGCTTCGGTGATATCTTCTCCTACGAATGATACCTCTTTGTCGAAACAATACATTTTCAATGGTTCATATTCTCCGTCCACAGGATTTTCTGCCAAATGATCTGTCATTGCTTGCCCTTTTACCGCCTTCTGAGTTACATAGATGATGTCGAATTCACTCAGCAATATCTGCCATTTTGCTAACTTTCCCGTATGCATGGGTTTCTGGAAGATGTATTTCAGTGGATCCATCCTTGATATGAGATATGTGGTAATAGAAATAATGCCTCAACTTTTGAGTTATCCATGTTAAAGCACAACAGGTGTGCTCCAGCAAAGAGTGCCGGGCTTCGTAATGTGTGAATTTCTTGCTCAAATAATATATTGCCTACTCTTTTCTTCCAGTTTCATCATGTTGTCCCAATACGCAACCGAAAGCTCCATCCAGTACAGACAAATAAAGCAGTAGTGGTCTTCCTCGCTCTGGTGGGACCAGAACGGGCGGTTTGGATAAATACTCCTTGATTTTGTCGAAGGCTTTCTGACATTCTTTAGTCCAGCTTGTTACAGCATCTTTCTTCAGTATTTTGAAGATCGGCTTACAAATCACGGTTGATTGTGCTATGAAACAGCCGATGTAGTTGAGACGCCCTAAGAAGCTAATCACATCTTTTTTATTCTTCGGCGATGGCAAGTCCTGAATAACTTTGATCTTTGACGGGTCCAATTCAATCCCTCTACGACTGACGATGAATCCTAGCAATTTTCCAGCAGGGACTCCGAAGGAACACTTTGCAGGATTCAGTTTCAGATTGTACCTTCGAAGCTGATCAAAGAATTTCCTCAAGTCTGCTATATGATATGTGCTTCTTCTGGATTTGATGATGACGTCATCCACTTACACCTCTATTTCCTTGTGTATCATGTCGTTGAAAATGGTTATCATGGCTCATATGTAAGTGGCTCCAGCATTCTTCAAACCAAATGACATCATTTTATAGCAGTACATCCCCCGTGGAGTGATAAAGGCTGTCTTTTCGACAACCTCTTTATCCATCCAGATCTGATGATACCCCGGAAAGCAATCCACAAAAGACTGGAGTTCATGCTTGGAACAATTGTCAATCAGTATGTGTATATTGGGTAATGGGAAATCATCTTTGGGACTCGCCCTATTTAAATTTTGGTAATCAACACACATTCTGACTTTCCCGTCTTTCTTCGGAACTGGCACAATGTTGGCCAACCAAGTCGAATATTCAACCCCTCTGAGAACCTTGGCTTTGATTTGCTTGGTGACCTCCTCTTTTATCTTCAAACTCATATCCGGCTTGAATTTTCTGAGCTTCTGTTTTACCGGTGGACACATGGGATTGGTAGGTATGGATGTGCTCAGACCAGTCATATCATCGTAGGACCATGCAAAGATATCTTTATACTCTTTTAGGAATCAGACATACTCTTCCTTCTCTGATGGTGACAGGTGAATGCTTATACGTGTTTCCTTGACCATTTCGGAATCCCCTAAGTTAACTGTCTCAGCCTCGTCCAAATTAGACTTAGGCTTGTTTTCAAAAAATTTCACTTCTCTGACAATTTCCTTAGGTATTATGTCATCTTCCAGATCCTCTGATTCATTATCCTTATGTCACGTTGCCTCATTACATGTCACAGTCGTAGGTTCATCGAGATAGGTAATAATAATGTTGTAGAGAGAAAAAATATAAAGAATAACAATAAATACTAAAAATAGCAATGCATTAATAAAATTTGAAAAACGTCAACAAGTACGGCTCGATGACTCGAGCAATTATTTCAAAACAAAATACGTTCAAAACAAAATACTGAAAATGTCTTAGATGCTCAAAAGATTGCTTTAAAATAATTAATGCTAATTGCCAGGCTACCCAGGAACTCAACGGGCCCGGGATGGCGTAGCAATCCAATTCTTGAGAGCAGCTCCTTTTTTAACGGTCTAAATGGTAAGGTCTTCCTCCTCCTCCTCCTCAACTATCGCACTGCAATCTGTGTCTTCGTCATCCAGAAACAACTTCCCTATGCCAGCTAAGGCTTCATCTTCCTCAGACTCCCATATCATGTCAGCTTGATGAAATGTTTGGTGCAAATGTGGTACCAGTTGTATCAGCGGATAATAAGGACCGCGCTATGATGGCGACCAATCCTAGCACTCTTGCCAAGTATATTCATACCCAAGTCCGAAAGTTGTACCATGATGCTTCGGCTGTATTGGTTTGGTGACCCCTTGGAGGTTCTTGCCGAGACCCTTGCCAGGTTCATACCCTGTCCATAACAGTATACTTTCTATCTTGTTGCTCCACTATTTGTCCTTTTCAATTGCGTTGACGCGCTCAATGCGATGGTATGTTTCTCCACCTAACTTCTTCCTATTCTCGATGACTGGAACAGTCTGATTGGTATCAATTGGATTACTTCTGTCTCCGTGGATGATCACCTCCTGGTGGTTCCACTCAAACTTCGCATCCTGATGCAGAGTAGAAGCTACGGCCCCAGCGATATGTATCCAGGGTCGTCCCAACAATAGATTGTAGGTAGCATATATATCCGGCACTTGAAACTCAACATCAAACCAGGTTGGGCCCATCTATAAGCTGAGTTTGACTTCCCCGATTGTGGCCCTTTGAGATCCATCAAACGCCTTTACATTCATGCTTAATACTCGTATCTCGTGCAGGCCTTTACCTAGTCTCTTTAGAGTAGTCAGTGGACATATGTTGAGACTCGAACCCCTGTCTATCAGGACCCTGGCGATGAATTTGTCCTCAAATTGCATTGTGATATGTAGTGCCCTGTTGTGACTTAGTCCTTCCGGTGGCAGCTCGTCTTCATAAAAACTGATTTTGTGGCTTTCCAATACCTACCCGACCACGTTGGCTATTTCCCCACTTGTGATGTTTGTGGGTACATAAGCTTCACTCGGCACCTTCATCAGGGCATTCCTGTGTGTCTCGGAGTTTTGCAATAGTGATAAAATGAATATCTGAGCAGGAGTTTTGTTCAGATGGTCAACCACAGAGTATTCTCTCGCTTGCACTTTTCTCCAAAGGTCGTTAGGGCCAGTCTCAATGACAGGCGGCTTAGATACAACTTCTTTGCTTGTTCCTCCCAAGTGCTCGGGTGTATAAACCCTACCAGTTCTAGTCATGCCTTGTCTTGCACCTGTTTCTTCCATTTTTGCTTTTCCTTTCCTTCTTGCTTCCGCAATATAATCCCATGGTATAGCTTAAGACTTATAAGATGGCATAGGTGCTACCATCATGGTGAAGGGTGTGGTCACCTCGACTTCAAACGGCGTTGATGCGGCTACCTCAACTTCAATCGGTGCCTGGGTTTGTACCATGATAGGCGTGAGAGTGACTGGGGATGTTTTAGGATCATCCCCCTCCCGAATGAGTCCAATTGACACTTCCGGATCCCATTCTTCATCGATCTCTATCACATTTACTCCCTCACCTCTGTGATCCGGAAGAGGATTGTTATGAATATTGGGTGCAGCCTTCTTTGCCTATATGACTTTAGTGTCAATTAATATCTGAATCTTGTCCTTCAGAGTGCGACACTCATCAATGGTATGACCCTTCATGCCTGAGTGATAGGCACATGTCATGTTTGGGTTAATCCACTGAGAAGAGTTTTCCATAGCAACAGTAGGAATGAGAGTGACATAACTAGCAGCCTTCAGTCTCTCATACAGTAGGTCTATGGGTTCAGCGATTGGAGTGTATTATCTGGGTAGTCTGCGGTCAAAGTTTGGTCTTGGTTTTTGGTAATTTTGGCGGGCGGGTGGTGGTGAGTGATAATATATGGGTTGGGTGTTATAGGTGTGGCAGGTGGTGGCAAGTTGTTGGTATCTGGGGGTGAGGGCTGGTATGTGGGTGGAGGTGTTTGGTATGTGAGAGGAGACTTAGGACCTTGGGCCACCATTACAACACCCACTTCTTTATTCTTAGAGATATCTCCTGACTTCAAAGCTTTATTTGTGGCATGTAGTGCTTCGAAATTTGTCACAATTCCACTCTTAATTCCTTATTCTATTCTTTCTCCCAGCTTGATGATGTCACAGAATTTATGATTTTCAATAACCATCAGCCTTTCATAGTACTGCGGGTCTTGAGCTCTCACAAAGAACTTATTCATTTGCTCTTCTTCCAGCGTTGGCCTTACCTTTGCAGCTTCATATCTCCACCGTGTAGCATACTTGCGAAAAGTTTCTGTTGGTTTCTTCTTGAAATTTTGAATGTAGAAAACATCTGGTGCATTTTCTGTATTGAACCTGAATCTATCTATTAAATCTGACACTATGCTCACCCAATTAACCCACTTCTTCGGGTTTTGACTGATGTACCAAGACAAAGTATCTCCTGTGAGGCTTCTTATGAGCAGCTTCATACAGATTCATTCATCTTTTCCCACTTCTACAAATTTGTCACAATATGTCCTTAGATGTACGTTCAGATCACCAGTTCTATCGAACATTTCGAACTTGGGAGGTTTGTAACCCTCCGGCAGTTCCACGTCTGGTTGAATGCACAAGTTCTCATAATTCAAACCTTCAATGCCCTTACCACCTTCGACGCTTTGAACTCTGCCAGTGAGCTCCTTGAGTTCTTTTGCCATGTTCTTGATGAACAGGTCCTTCTCGGTTGATTCCGGTATATATAGGGTTTATTGTGGGGTATAGGGTATAGTTTCCACATATATGGGATTGTTTTGGTGAACTCCGAGAATCTGGGCATAAGGGTGGTCATTGGTTGAGTTTTGGGGATCAAGAGTAGGTTGTGGTGTATTTTGAGGAGCGTGATAAATGGTGGTTTGCGGGTATTGAGTCGGATGATGGTGTTGTTGTTGAGGAGTAGGTACTGGTGGAGGGTTGTGGTTCTGAGGAGCTGTGGTGTATTGATGTGGTGCAGGAGGATTCAGCGGTGGATTTTGGTTCTGTGAATTTTGGGGAAGTGTCGGGTTTTGAGCGTTTGGGTTTTGTTGGTTAACATTAGTGATGTTTAAGGTGAGGGAAAGGTTTGCTAAGTTTTGGACCTGCTCAAGTTCTCCTTGTAGCTCCAGTATTTTCTGTTCCGGGCGTAGGACCAATTCGTTATGTGCTGGAGTACTCCGACCATCCGAAGTTTCAACGTTTTCTACATTGTCCTTCCTGACACCACTTAAATCGTCCATATTTCCTTTACCTTTGCTTCTGCCTTTAGGATCACTTGGTGGAAGAGGAGGTGGAGGACCTTGGATCTAGTGTGATATGCGGATGATTCTAGTATGCACGAACCAACCTTGGGGAATGGGAATAATCAAAAGAAAGAAAAATAAAAGGTAATCAAGTTAGTAAGGATATTGGAAGAATGCTCTCAATATTAAATATATTTTGCAAAATCATGTAATGAATCGCGTCCTAATTTGGGGGACCTCTTTGTGCCCGAGTTAGGCCTAAGCGACACATAGACTTGGAGAAAATTAATGCCAATAATTGTGTCATTTCATTAATGCGAAACTGAATCAAATCCTTACTAAACGACAATAATGAGAAAGTTACTAATGTCGTTTGCCTTATTACAATTAAAATCTAAACTAAGCTAGAAAGCAGTAAAGAATATCATTTCCTGATCTACTTGGTCCCAGAAGGACCTTCTCTATGCTTGGCTCTCTTGACTCTGTTAATCAGGTTCCCCAGCTCGCGCATATCCAACAATAGGTAAGCCTTTGCTAGATGCCCTCCTTCATTGCCATCTGTGTTCTGACAATCTGAAAGCCTCTTCCTTATCTTTCCCTCGAACTCCATCAACCCTTGCTCCAAATATTCCAATCTCTCGGTGGACTTAGTGGCGATTTCCTTCCATTCATTAATTGCCTCCATGTCCATTTTATGTTGTTCCAGATGTCGAGCTTCAGACTCAAAAAGCCTTTTGCGAAGCCTTCTATACTTGACTTGTGCCTCGGAAGCATCATCAATGATCCTATTTTCCAAATTGACCCCTAGCTTGACGTCTCCCGCTATATCATCTGCCAATCATGATGGATAGAAATACACATGACCGGCATGGTATATGTATGGCTCGATAGTCTCTCTCTCTACAATGACCTTCTGGTTCCACATATATTGCGCCTCGAACTTGAAAGGAATGATGTCCCCTTTGAAATCTGCCTTGTACTCGACCATATTGGAAACCCGGGGTATGACCTGTTTTCTTCCTGCTTGTCTCATTACCCTTATAGGAGCATAAGGATAAATTTCTCCCAATCCAATCAATACCAAAATGAGTAGTATCCCTCAACCTGATGATGCAATCGCTGCTGAAAAACCACTCAAACATCCAATGTACATTCTCGTCTGTCAGACTGCTGAGGAAACGTACCCAACTTACAGCACCTCCGGGTTGCGCAAACCTTTCTGGGATGAATGTCATTTTCTTTGGGTGATGGTAAGCTATGTAGTTATTCAATAGTCGTCACAGAAGCTCTTGGCGGCATTCTCCCCTCTGAAAGTGTTCCAATAACCAGACTTGCAATAATAGATTACAACCTTGAAAATGTCTGAACCCCTGCTTGCACCGATCTAGAGCGCGGTATAGTTCAGATAGGATCATAGGGATTATGGTGTAGGTTTGCCCCTCAATGCCTTCCATTAAAGTGCTTGCAACTATAGCTAAACGAGTGTGAATCCTTCCCCATTTCATTGGAAATATCAACAAACCCAAGAACCAAATGATGAATACATAAACTCGGTGGTGCATCTAACCTAAGGAGGTAATGGCAAGTTCCTCATGATGAAGACAATATGACTTACTGTGCCCGTAACGCTCATAAAGGAATTCAATCAATGCCCTATTTGGTCGGATGTCTAGCAAGTACGACAAATTACCAAGGACCCTTCTCATATGATTCTTGTCACAAGGCGCGAGAGTTTTCCACCAATCAAGTAGCAGAGGTGAGATGTTTTGGACCATACCGAACCTGGGGACTTCGTGCTTCATTTTCTGCAAGCAAATAGAGTTAGCCCTCTCCTCCTCCAAATTCGACCATTTACATAATAATGATCAACATATTGGCACATTTTCTCCAAGTAATGCACATAACATGGTAATGTCCATTGGGATTGTGGAAATCCCATCGGACTTTGGATAAGGCTTATCTTAGCGGGCTATTACGATAACAACGTCATAACCCGTACTAGGTTTAACATGATACATGCACATTTAATGGTGGAGTAAGGTTTCTAGAATGGTCTAGACTGGTACTCTCAAGTGGAAAACTTGAGAAGGAAAGGCACGGGACCGTCGACTGCACTGCTGATCGACTAGTCTACCACAACTAAGCCTTTCCAATTTAAAAAGGGTAATTCTGAAAGAGCGCGGACACTCATCAAGTGCCGCTATGTTGATAATTGGCACTAGTGGAGTATGATGTAGAGCATGCTTTATGCAGAGATAATAATACGTTACCAAGTATTTGCATGATAAATATGTTTAAACAGCAAATACGGTAACAAGTTAAAACATGAAAAACATACGAAAGAAAGATAAAAGAAGAAGTTAGTTCGTGGAATAAATGAGAATGTAATAAAGCAAGCAAGGGAGTAGGGATGGGAGAGGCATGATATAACAGTATTTAAGCAAATGAAGAGCAGTTAGAGCAAATAAGGGTGAATAGGGAAAGGGATGTGCATGTTATAACAAATTTAAGGAAATAAAGGTAGAGAAGGGAAGAGATGTGCATGTTATAATGGGTTTAAAAAAGTAAAGGTGAACGGGAAAGGGATGTGCATGTAATAGAAAAATTTAACAAATAAAAATAGAAAAGGAATGTGCGTTTTATAACAAAGAAAACTAATCCACATAAGCCAAGTTCATTATGGTAAGAGCCTAAGTATCCCCAACAGAGTCGCCATGCTGCCGCGCCCCGTTTTCTCGCAAAAGCAGGCTTTCGACGTCGTGATAACTCTTTTGGATGGGAGATAGAGTGTTAAAGAAGAGAAGAGTCGCCACCTAACGATTTTTAAGTTGCGTTAGGGCACCTATCATGCAAATGATTCTGTTTGACTAGTCAACGCCACCAAAGATCGGGTAAGGGCTCAAATTACCTCAAAGAGAAGGTGTTAGGCACTCTTCGAGGTTCAAAACTGTGGGTCCCGGCCGAACTTAAGACTGTGTGGATTATAATTAGGCAAGATAAACAAAGAGAGTACATGTCAAATGAATTTATTAACACAATGAGAAGTAAGGATTACAAGGATATAGCTATTAAACCTATATTGAATAAAAAAGAAAAAGGGGGAGGGGGGTCCTAAGTTTTTTAGCCTAAAGGATCACCCCATGCAACATAAATAATACTCTGCAACTCCCTTGAGGCAGGGATTTACTCATATTATTCAGCGGGCACAGACTATCATCTTCTGCTACCCTATTACTATGTTAAAGTTGTTTACCTAGGCGCTCTAATTCAATTCTAAGTCGTGCCCTATGCGTGCACTACCTGTCCCATACCTATGGTCCAGGAGGCATTGGACCTCTATTTAGGGTGGTTCTAGACATAACTTAGGCTACTCAAAATGATAAAATTAGACGACATACAAAATAAATTGGACTTCAAATGAGAGCAATTAAAGGCTCAAGTTAGCCTCTACACTTAGACAACAAATGCACGCGAAACAGGTTTTCATGTTAGGCCGTTTCAGAATTAAGAACCTTAAGCCCTATAGACATGATTTGTATGTGACTATGCATTAAAAGATACAAGCAGTTTCAGAGGCTAGGCATTGTATATCTTCAAATAATTAAATGATTGTTGCATGCTGATTTGAGATTGCAGATTTCCAATTATTTAACCTATAGATGTTGCATCTAGGTGATTTACGCACTAAGTGACAATGAAATCTATTGGAGGAAAGCCCGGAATTATTCATGCTCTTCGAGCAGCAAACAACGTTTAGAAAATTAACACTTTTTGGCGAGTAGTAATACATTATAGGCCGGATCTCTAACAATTGGCGATTGGAACCAATTCTATTGTTATACTTTAACCTTATAGGCATGTTTTCTAGGTGAACAGTGCGATACAATAGCGAATGAAATAATTAAAATCCTATAGGCATGATTTCTAGTGGATATGCTGCAGCGGTGTAAATGGAAGGAAAATTCAATGATATCTATTTTCTATGGGCAAGTTTTCTAATAACACGTAGCAGCAGGGATAATCGAAGCATTTGAACTCATGCTTTGCTAGTAGACAAGTAGTGTGAGTGTGTGCTTCTCTTAATGCCATGATTTCTACAGTGCACAAAGAGATTGAATGACATATATAGCAGATGAATCATTAAATCCTATAGGCATGTTTTCTACCCTTGCATGCAAACATCAGAATTTACCCATCCTCGGTTTTTACTAACACCTCAATTGTTTATTACAAAGTTATTACAGACCTAAGGATAAATGTAATTATAAAATATTATACAAGCAATAAGAGTAGGCCACAGTGGGCCCAAAAGGAAATACCCAGCATTGTCTGGGCCTTCAACAACTCTCACATAGCATACCCAGATTCCCAACAAGGAACTATATTCATCAGCACAACCCAGAAGCCAAAGGAGAACTCATGCCAAAACAAACAACCATAGATTGACCAATATTACCCATACATTGAATCACTTAAATCAACCAGTTTACATATTCAGTAGACAGTAGGAAGAAAGAGCCGAGTGTCAGAGATATCTTAGGTCTCAGTAGTAAAGAGAGTGGCTAAAAGACCCCAAATCCTAGTGTGTCAGAGTTCACAAGGGTCTCAAATGGACCCCGAGCAGTGCTCACACTATGGAGGTTAGTAGTCTTGGTGGACTTGGCTTTCAGCCGGCCAAGAATGATAGGTTCAAAATAGCACAGGTAACAAATGAGTGGGAGTGGACAGTGGTGAAGGGACAGAAGTTGAGGAAATACACTTATAGTTTAGAAAGCATACATAAAAAAGTTGAGAACACAAAACAATTAATCAATAGGTCAACAAGATTTAGAAGCGGGTTCAACACTTAGCAAAAATAACACATTAGAAGAAAGCACATTGGGAGTTGGAGTACAGTCAAGTTCCCTGAGATTACAAGATCAACCAGATTATCATAATAAGGTGCATATTATCAAACAAATCTAAGTGGGGTACTAACTTAAAAGGTTTAAAACTTAAAGGTCCAAATTATGCTAAGGATTCATCACAATATCATAAGACAGCCATGTTAACTTATATCATGAAGCAGAAAAGTATCAAACATGGTATGGAAACACAAACTAAGATAACCATTCCAAAGGTTTCAAACAGTTACTAAGGATAAAGGATTAAACAAAAACATAGACATGATGTGAGACACATTAACAAGGGAGCAGATCATAGTTGATAGAAAAGGGTCTTAACACGGATTAGAACACATTACATGTGCAAGTCTGTCATTATAGAGATTCAGAACAGAGTGAGAAAGCAAACTCATGTCAAATAGCAAAATGTAGGCATTCAGGTATTGACATAGTAGACTAATGAACTTAAGAGGGTTCAAATTATTCAAATTAGGCAAAAATATGTCTCATAACTGGCAGCATTAGGTAAAATTAAATACTAAAGAGGTTCAAAACAAATGCAAAACTAATGAAAGTTGCACACAAAAGTAGCCCAAAAACACATTAAGCTATGAATTTCAGAGGTAAGAATGTGCGAATCATAAACACATAAGAACAAAATTACAAAGTCAAGTAATTTACCAGTTAAACGGACAATAGGAAAGAACAAATTCCACAATATTTCTGAGTATCAACAAAGAACAAGAACCCAGAATCTCAATGCGTCAAAGTTCCCAAGGGCTTCAAAGGAACCCCGGGCAGTGCTCGCACCAAGAAAAGGTTGAAAAGTTGAATCTTGGTGGCCTTGGCTTTCAGCCGGCCAAGAATCAAGGTATAGAACAAGAGAATGAGAGAACAATAGCACAATAACTTCAATGTTTTAGTGAAATCTAATGATTAAAGGTCTGTCTTAAAGGGGAATGGGGAGGGGTTTATATAGTAGTAGAAATCGAAAGAATAAATATGGAAAACAATCAATTAAGTACAAATAAGAAAAGAGAATATCACATGCAAATCGAAATCAGTAAAGGAGATGGAGAGTCTCAAACCTTAATTGGGTTCAATCGTCTGAAACTCGAACCGAGAGTGTAAATCGCTTTTTGTTGAGCGTATATTGATGGAATAACGCCCAAGATCAAAAATTCGAGCCATTTTAGTCCGATCTCGGAAGTGATACTTGCCAAACTTAGGCAAGCACATAAGTAACACCATAAATGGACGACCAATAGCGAGAAAAGATTAATAAGGTAAGTATATCATAGGTAGATTCCATCTCCATGTTGGAATCGGAGAGGAACTGGGGTGTGACGGCTAGGGTTCGTGAAAGAGAAGGAAGAGGAGAGTGTTTTAGGGCGGCTGGGCAGAGTGAATGTGAGGATTATGGTTGGGGTGGATAATTAAAAGAGGGGGTTAATCATGGGTTGTTGATCTCTTAAGATCAATGGCCAGGATTTTAAAGGGACTGAGGCGGGTTATTTCAAACGGGTCGCGCCCTGATTTTAAAAGGGCTACTTGGATTGGGCTGGAAGGTTGGGCTAAAGATTTGGGCCAAAATTGGTTTAAAGCTGGGCTACTATTTAAATACACAAAAATTATCAAAAAGAATTTCTAAAAATGCTTAATAAATAAAATAAAAATATTATTTATGCACTAAAATGATTAAAAATAATAATTTGGCATTATCAAAATATAAAATGCTATTTTGGTATAAATAAAAAGCAATTATGTATGAGTAAAGGCTATTACTGCAAAATTGTGCTAATGGCTTTAAAAAATACTAATGTAATTATATAAAATGAAGTAAAAATATTTAAAACGTGTATTATGGATGAAAATGATAATTTAGGTAATTAAGTCATCACAAAATAATTGAAAGGAGTAACTAATAAATTATTCAAGTAATTTAAATACAGAAAAATCAATTTTAAAGCGCTAAAAATTATAAACAATTGTAGATAAATGCTTGTATAGATTTTTAAACTAAATAATGATGCATTGAAAGATTTATATTATTTGAAAAAAATATGAGGGCAAAATTGGGTATCAACAGGCTTCATGGCATATCGGTATCTATCATCTCTGATCGGGATATACAGTTTACATCACGGTTCTAGAGAGCCATACATCATGAGTTAGGTAATCGGGTAGAGTTGAGTACAGAATTTCACCCTCAGACGGACGGACAGTCCGAGCGCACTATTCAGATATTGGAAGATATGCGTCGTGCGTGTGTGATGGATTTTTGGGGTGCTTGGGATTAGTTTTTGCCACTTACGGAGTTTGCTTACAACAACAACTACCAGTCGAGCATTCAGATGGCTCCGTATGGGGACTTATATGGGAGGCGGTGCCGGTCTCCAGTGGGTTGGTTCGAGCTGGGCGAGGCTAGACTACTGGGTATGGATTTGGTTAAGGATGCTTTGGAAAAGGTTAAATTGATTCAGGATCGAATTTGTACGGCCCAATCTAGACAGAAGAGTTATGCGGATCAGAAAGTTCGTGATGTTACATTCATGGTTGGTAAGCGGGTCTTGCTCCGGGTTTCACCTATGAAGGATGTTATGAGGTTCGGAAAGAAGGGCAAGTTGAGCCCGAGGTATATCGGACCTTTTGAGATTCTCGTGAGAGCTGGAGAGGTGGCTTACAGACTTGCACTACCATCTAGTCTCACTGCAGTTCATCCAATGTTCCATGTTTCTATGCTCCGGAAGTATCACGATGATCCGTCTCATGTGTTATACTTCATCTCAGTCCAGTTGGACAAGGATCTATCTTATGTTGAGGATCCAGTGGCCATTTTGGACAGACGGGTTAGAAAGTTGAGATCGAAAAGCATTGCTCCAGTGAAAGTACAATGGAGGGTTCATCCAATCGAGGAGGAGACTTGGGGGACCGAGCATGATATGCGCAGCCGTTATCCTCATCTTTTCACCGCTCCAGGTATAATTCTAACCCCGTTCGAGAATGAACGTTTATTTAAGAGGGGGATTTAACGACCCAGCCAGTCGTTTTGAGAATTGTAGCCCCATACCCCCCACTTACTACTTATTTTGTACTTTATAGCTGTTATATGACTTGTAGGGGTAGTTAGTTCGGGTCCGGTGAGGTTTCGGAATGAATTGAGACACTTAGTCTCAAGGAGGAAAAACTTAAGTTTAAAAGGTTAATCGGATATTGACTAACATGTAAACGACCTCGGAATAGAGTTTTGATGATTCCAATAGCTCTGTATGGTGATTTTGGACTTAGGAGCATGTCCGAAAAATTATTTGGAAGTCTATAGTTAAATTAGACTTGAAATGGCTAAAATAGAAATTTAAGTTTGGAAGTTTGACCGGGAGTTGACTTTTTGATATCGGGGTCGGAATCTGATTCTGGAAATTTGAATACGTCTGTTATGTCATTTATAACTTGTGTGCAAAATTTTATGTCAGTCGGACTTAATTTGATAGGATTCGACATCGAATGTAGAAGTTGGAATTTCTTAGTTTCATTAGGCTTGAATTGGGATATGATTCATGCTTTTAGCGTTGTTTGATGTGATTTGAGGTTTCAACTAAGTTCATATAATGTGTTAGGACTTGTTGGTGTATTCTATCGAGGACCCAGGGGCCTCGTGTGAGTTTCGGATGGTTAACGGATCAATCTTGGACTTTGAACTCTGCTGGAATTTTTGTGATGCACTGTCTGGTTTCCTTCTACTCGATCGCGTGAGAAGGTTCGCGATCGCGTAGGCTTAGCTGGGCAGAGGAAAGATTTTGTTCTATGCGATTGCAAGAATCGGGTTGCGATCGCATAGCTTTGGACGCCAGTGCATCGCGAGCGCGTGAGGCGTGTCGGGTTCGCGTAGATGAAAATAAGGCAGCCGGGCCACGCGCTTAATGCTTCGCGATAGCGTGAATGAGTCAACGATCGCGTAGGCCTGTGGAACTGTGCTTCGCGATCGCGTGGGATTTTTTGCGATCGCGTAGGGTTATTTTTGGGAGTGTAAATTTGTGCTTCGCGATTGCGTGAGTTGGTCCACGATCACGTAGAAGAAATGCCTGGACGGAGAGTTTAAGTTCTGAATCCATTTTTGACGAATTGGAGCTCGGTAAGAGGCGATTTTCGGGATTTTCAAGGAAAACATCGAGTAAGTGTTCTTAACTCAATTTTGGTTAAAGTACCCGAATCTATGGTAGTTTTTAACATTTAATTGGTGATTTAAGTTGGAAGATTTAGAAAATCCTCTTTGTTTAAATTGAAGATTTGAGGGTCGAATTGTTATCGGAATTTAGTAATTTTTGTATGGTTGCACTCGTAGTTGAATGGGCGTTCATATTCTGTAACTTTTGTCGAGTTCCAAGATGTGGGTCTCACGGGCAATTTTTGACTTAAATTTCGGATTTTGTTGGAAACTTAGTATTTTCATATGGAATTAATTCGAATAATTTGTAATAATTAAATCAAATTAATTGTGACTAGATACGAGGCTTTCAGAGGCCAATTCGCGAGTCAAAGGCATAGCGGAGTAAAGAATTTCACGGTTCAAGGTAAGTGACTTGTCTAACCTTGTGTGGGGAAATTTTCCCGTAGGATTGGCATTGATATGATAATTGTGATGTGTTGAAAGTCGTGTACGCGAGGTGACGAGTGTGTACACGGGCTAAATGTATAAAACTCTAGTTTTAAATTGTGTAGATCTCTGTTACACATTAATTAAATTATTTTATCCAGTTATATTCATCATCATTGATCTATTTTTATATTCTAAATTTGTCTGACATTTTTTCTGCTAATTGCTTTACCTGGTTAGTTGAGATTTTGTTTCTTTTATTCTGTGCTCATTATTTGAAAGTTGAATTCTTAATTGAATTATTATTAATATGAAGTATTTGACATTAAAAATTTAGTATTGAGGCAATGTGTTAAATTTGTGAAATATTATTTTGTTGAGTTATTCACTCCCGAATATTTTGTGAGATTTTGTATTCATTGCGATTGAGTCGTGAGCTCCTTATCGTGAAAAATAATATTGTTGTTGATTTATTTTGGCAAGCTGGAATATTTTGACACTTGAGGTACAAATTGTGATATATTGTGATATTGATACGCATGCAGTGGTATAAGGTCTGGGTGTTGAAACGCATGCGGTGAGATAAGGGTGGCTTGATACGCGTGGCTAGTAGGGGAACTACTAGAAGTCATGCAGTGTGATAAGGGTGGCTAAAACGCGGGATGCTATTTCGGGAAAAAAATAAGTTCTTTAAAATTAAATGTGAAGGCTCTCGAAGTGATATAAGGAAATGAGTTATTGTGAATTTATTTATGATTTGGGACTACGATGTAGTACCTCGGGAGTGCCTTTATTGATATTTCTCTATGGCTGCACTTGCCTTTGATTGTTTTGTGTTTTCATTGAACATGTAAATTCCTGTTTTTCTTTTTTGTGGTATTATTTGCCCTTATTCTATGCAGTTAAATTGTGACATACTCCTTACTAAATTCATTCCCATTATTATTATTATTATTATTATTATTATTATTATTAGTTTGACCGTATAACGTCTTCGTTTTGGGATCCTTTTTCATTAATTTATCCCAAAATTGCTATAAAAGGTCCTGTATAAACACGGAACTTGTTCCTTGGTGAATCCAACTTCTAGAGTCCATTTATGTATCCAAGGAATAGAGAATTCCAGAAAGAAATAAATCTGGTCAATTTTTTCTAGGTAACAGATATGATCTGCGTGGTAAAGTTCATTTATAACTTGAGAAATTTTTGTCCATTCTTTGTATAACATGAGAAATGGATCTGGTAAAAATTTTATAGTCGGACCGTGGTATGACCACCAGTTTAGGAACCAATTTGGAATAGGTTCTGCAAATATCTTTGCACATACTTTAACGAACCACGTATGCTTGTGTCTATCATTGTTGTAGTAAAGGACTTTATCAAAGGCCTGGATATAATCCCAATAAGTAAAATTCATGCATGACTTGTTAAGGCTTATCTGCCTTTCTTTCATTGTGGATATTCCCCAATTTTCAACAGATATAATCTGTTTGATTATGATCTTTGAGAAGTTATAAACGTTCTCGTCTGTACTATAACCAGAAAAGTGCTGAAATTCTGTACTGCCAGTACTAGTGAGTATAGTTTCATAATAGGAACGGGTTTTGTATGACTCACCCGGATAATACAAACCCTTTATCAAATACCTTTGGAATATCTTCCATGGTTTTTCCTTTCTCTGAATATCAGAATTTTCTAAAAGAAATATCATTTCTTTTTTAGTCACCTTTTCATAGGATTTGATATCATCATTATCCTCTTTTGTAATAGAAGCAAAAGTATCACTTTGCTTTTGAGCAGTCAAATATGCCTGCAAGTGCGCGTATAACGGGCTATCTTCTGGAATATCTTCCAGGTGAATAGATGGTCCTACTGTCGAGGATTCACCTCTGAGAGATATCTTCTCATTGGTAAAACTTTTTCTTCCCATTTGTATAACTGGGGAGTTTGATGTGGATTCGTATGACGATCCTGAAGGGGATGTCCTTCCTCTGGATTGTGGGGATGATCTTCCCCATCCTCTACCACCTCTACCTCGCCCCCATGGGGGTTCCATCCTGCAGGTATTCACGGGATAAGAAATCTGGCAAAGAATTATCAATTCCCTTTTTGTATGGTATTTCAAAATCAAAAGGTGCTAATTGAGCCTGCCACTTTGCAAATATCATTTTTGAGGCATCATGTTTAAAGTCTTTGTTAAACATATATTTAACAGATTGTGCGTCAGTTTTTATCAAAAACTTTTGATTATAAATCATCTTGAAATTTTAAAACACACTTAACTATAGTTAACATTTCATGAGCCATAGTAGCGTATTTTCTCTGGGCTTCAGACCATTTTTCAGAATAAAATCTAATCAAATATTCATGCTTATTAATGGAATTTATCTGTTTCAGAATCCCTCCGTAACCAATATTGGAAGCATCTGTCTCTATAATCTTTTGCCATGCAGGATTCGCAAGGGTCAAACAAGGTAAAGATTTAACCCGTTGTTTAATATTTCTAACCAAAATAGTATGACTATCAGTCCAAGAGTTTTTATAATCCCTTTTTAGCCGATCATATAATGGGGCTAAATCACGAGATAAATCTTTATAAAACGGTGAAATATAATTCAAACTTCCCAAAAATCTTTGTAACTGAGTTCTATCAGTAATAACATCGGAAAATTTTGAAGCAAAGTCAATAGATTTTTGAATTAGAGTAATCTTTCCTTGACAAATATAATGTCCTAAAAATCGAATATTAGTTTGGAATAAACTCATTTTCTTTTTAGAAATGACCAAACCATTTTGTATAACAAGTCTTTTGAAAATATCTAAATGTTTAATATGCATTTCAAATGTTTTGAAAAATACCAAAATGTCATCAATATAAACAATGATAAAATTCAGATATGGATTAAATATGTCATTCATAATTTTTTGAAACTCAAAAGGGGCATTTTTCAAACCAAAAGGCATAACGTTCCATTCATATTGTCCAAACGGAACATTAAAAGCAGTTCTATAAGTATGCTCTTTAAATATTTGAATCTGCCAATATCCAGATTTTAAATCAAATTTTAAAAATATATTGGCATCATATAATCTTGATAATAAATCTTTTTTGTTGGAATTGGATATCTAACCCACTTTAAAAATTTATTCAAAGGTTTATAATTAATGACCAATCTAGGAATTCCACGTTCCTTTTCAGCAGCATTATTAACATAGAAGGTTGTGCAAGACCAAGGAAATTTTGAGTGTTTTATCAAACCCTTTTGTAACAAATTATCAATCTCTTTTTTTTTTTTTTTTGCAGAATTCTACTAATTCAGCGTTCATCTGACAAGGTCGAGATTTAGTAGGAATATCATCCTCAGAGAAATTATCTTCATAAGGCAAAGTGACAACATGCCTTTTTCTATTCCAAAAAGCACTGGGATGCTCTGCACAAATATCAATGACAATATTTTCGGAGATCAATTTGATCTTTTTTTGTACTTTAGTAGAATTTAAAGTATCAAAAATATTCATACTAATTAATTCTAACTGTAACGAATCAATATGCTTTTGCTTCATATCAATCAAAGCATTTATATCTCTAGGTACTGGATCTGTAATGAAAGTATAACTTATCTCTTTATCCTTATAAGTAGCAGAAAAACCTTTCGAGTCTATGCCAGTAAAAGGATAAATAGCATTTATAAACGGTATTCCAAGTATAATTTGAGGGTATAACTGGTTTTTTATCAAGAAAAAGAAGTGAGGAATGCAGACTTTATTCTGACAAATACCAATATTAGGTAATTTATACTCTATATCTAAAGCATGTCCTGATGCAGACTTTACCATATGAGTAGTTTTCTGAAAATATTTAGTAGGTACTAGACCTTCCTGAATGCAATTAACATCAGCTCCACTATCAATCATAGCAATATTTGTAATAGAAAAACTATTATCAATAAGAATAGTACATTTAATGTACCATCTATGAGCAGTAACAATTTGCATCATTTCCAAAAACATATCAAGTTGAGAATTAATTCTAATAGGTTTTTCAGTAGAAATATCATTTTAAGAAATACCTTTATTTTTATCATCCGATTTCTTAGCTAGAAAATTGATTTTTTCGATCTGAGTAATCCTATGATCACAAATCATTTGATTTTGTTTAAGAGATTTAATCTCTCGTTTCAAGTATTCAACTTCAACTTTTAAATCATCAAAAGAAGAATTTCTTGCTGGAGTAGTACTTTTATTCAAAAGACGGTTATTAATCTCTATTAAAGAATAAGGAGCAGTGTATTCAATTCCTTTTTTGAGTTTTCAAAAGGTTTTGAAGAACTTGAAGAAGAACTTGAACTATTACTAACAACCAAATTAATAATCTTTTCACAAAGTTTTTCATCGGTAACTTCTTTTAAAAGCTCTATCACATTATCAGATGTAATAGTTTTCATATTCAAATCTTGAAACTGAGATTGCAATTTATAAAATACATCATCATCACAGGTACATGTATCACCTCTGCAAGTTGTACAAGTATTAACAACATTTTTATCACTATCTGATAAATCAAGTAAATCTACTTCAGTTTCAGATTCTGACTCAGAATAATAATAATCGGATTCTGATCCAGAAGTGTATAACAAACCATAAACCTCATCACGTAACTCATTGTCTAGCTCTAAGATTTTAAGCTTTTGAAGCTTACAGTTTGGTGCTATATGGCCAAACTTTCCACATTTGTAACACTTAATATCAGCAAGATCGCGCTTAGACCTATTTTTAGTAAATCTAGTGGACTTGCGATGGGCTTTCTTAGTTTCTCGTTCTTCCTTGGATCTATATCTGGATCTCTTTTTCCTATAAGGACTGTCTTGGTTAGGGTATCTATGATACTTATGTTTCTTCTTCTTATGAGTAGAAGTCTCGGGTAAACCGAACTGGGTGCAAAAGTCCCCTAATTGATTTCTCTCCTTAAGCTTATCCATCTTAAGCTGTCTGGACAATTTTAACTCATTGCACAGGTTTAACCCTTCCTGTGTGCAAATTTTTATCAACTTACCATAGGTATAATCTTTGTACGGAATTTCACCATAGCTACCTCTTAAAGTCTTTCTAACTCTTTCCGCAAATAAGGAGGGAAGGCCATCTATAAACTTAGCTTTCCAATGGTCGAATTTATTTTCGGGTAACTCCATAACCCTACTCATAAAAGTATCCTTATACCATCTGAATTCCCCTAACGTCTTACATCTAAGACCATTAAGTAGGATACGAACTGTCTCATGCTGATTGGTAAATCTACCATTGAAGTGTTCTAAAATAGTAAGAACAAGAGTGTAAATAGCATCTTCTCTATTTGCAACAAGAGTCATGCCTAGGTTATCAACTCCTTCGTCAGTGGCTATTGAATTAATAACCATCATCTTCTCATCTGTTGTAAATAATTATCCCACCAGCCACGAAGTTGGCCAGTAAAACCTGCAACAATCATTTTACAAATAGTTCTATCTGTATTTTTCACACTTTTACAGATAGTTGCATACATAAGCATTCAATGCACAAGAATAGTCAGTTGTCTATCAGTCAAACAATCAAGATTCCATTCGTAAATTTCGGAACCACTATAAGACGTATTAGTCTGATTCCAATCATGTTCCTCTATTAAAACATCTTGAAGAATAGGACGATCATAATAGTAAGTTTGCATTCTGGGCTTATCAGCATGCCTACTATTCTTTTTGGGATAACCTCTGAGTTTATTAAACTCTGAGTAGACTTCATCCTTGTAATCAAAAGTAGTATCTAATTTATCAGCAAAATCTTTTGATAAATCAATAGGTTTGATATTCAAACCGGATAACTTTTTATCAAGAAGTTCTTCCAAATCATTTAAATATTTAAATTAAAAATTCTGAATCTCAGGAGGTCTTTGAACATGAGTAAGAACAGTTTGAGGTTCTGATTTGCTTCCTGACGTAGAGGCAATATCAGTTAAAATCTTACTAGTACTCATTTTCTTTATCAAAACTGTTAAATCATCAAGTTTTTTATCAAGAAAACTGATTTGTTCACCAAAACTTTAACATATAAACTCAAATAATTATTTTGAGAAATTAATTTATTAATTTCTGTGATGCTGACTACAGCAACATCTTCATCAATAAATTTTTGAAATGCAATAAATGTAATACCTGTATTATTTGGCAAAACAAAAGGTGCTTGAGGAGGGTAAATGGCTTTAGTAATATTGTCATTTTCGTCTTTATAAGATCTTTCTAAAACTTTTATAAAAAGTGGTAAATAAGTGGTTATAAACCAAGGAACAAAATACATAATTTGATTATGTAAAGCACAAGTTTCATAAAACTCTTGTGAAATATTGTTTAAATCTTCCTTACTATAAGTATCAAAAAACCAAGTTTTAAACTGGTTCCATTTATCAGAAAAAAATTCTTTTTGAATATAACCTCTAGCTTGTGACCCTGGACTAAAATCAATTTGGTGTGGAATCATTAAGAATCATTGGGGTCAAAATCCATTTCGGACGCAGAAGGAATATCCNTATCATTTTTACTATAAGTATCAAAAAACAAAGTTTTAAACTGGTTCCATTTATCACTAAATTTTTGTTTTTGAATATAACTTCTAGCTTGTGACCCTGGACTAAAATCTATTTGGTGTGGGATCATTAAGTATCATTGGGGTTGAAATCTATCTCGGACGCAGAAGGAATGTCCTTATCAGAGATATTATCACTATCCTGAACAATATTTGTCTAGGGGTTAATCTTAACCCTTTCAACTGGCTTATCACCTGCTTTAGTAGAAATTGTGTGCAAAGATGCAACACGATTTCTAGCTGGTCCATAGACCGGTTCAACATGAGAAATGTGTTGAATATCGGGCAACAGTCTATGATTGGTAAAAGAATGTATATTATAATTAGAACTAATGGTAGGCAACAATCTATTATTAGAAAATGACTGTCTACTATAAGTAGAACTATTATCATCAAACTGAATACAAATCCTACTATCCGGATTTTGAGTAATATGAGAGTACTCAGTATTACTGACAGCACTAGTAATCTGACTAGAGGATATAACCGAATCCAAAGTCCAAGTAGTTGGAAAATTAATTTCTTCCCACTTAATAGGTCTCCTCGTGGTGACTTTAGACTTTGCAAAATTCATTTTAACTAATATAATCTGATTAGATGTATCATATAATTTACATCTAGGGTTTAACGTAGATAGCAATTTGAAATAAATTCTATACGATAAACATATAAGTTCAGAACCAAGTGCATAATTATAACCATGCGTTTTCACATTTAATGTCAAAGCATCAAGTATATTAACATCATATAGAGATAATTGCAGATTGGGTTGAGTATTAAAATATACTGGACCATAGGCCACAGTAGATTCAATAGAACCCATCAGAGACTGTATAAAATTCAGATTTCTGGCATCTCTGAGAGCTGCCAAAAACGTCTCTGGTAACCCTTTAAAGGTTAATGGCTTAAAAGCAATTTGAACCATACCAATATGCAGATAATTATACTGATTTTTATAAACATCTACATCATGCTTGTTTAACAAACGAATAGTCTGTTTAGACGAATTTAAAGCTAAAGATTGCTTTGTAGTTTTAACAAGTTGTTTAGAAAAAAATTTATCAAACCATCCGTAATCATAGATTGTTCTAATAGGAATTTTAGGAATCGTCCATTTGTTTAACAAATTAGGGTTTTGAGGTATATCTACCTCTTCCAATCTAGTATTTTTCATACTAGTTTCTCCTAAATTCATATTTCAGAAACATATCTATGTCGAATATTTCATATCTATCTCATATATACCATGAAAGTACCTAGGCTCTGATACCATTTTAACAGGACCAAGTGGCGGGCGGTAATCCGCACGGCCTTCTTAATCTAGCTAACTCAGTATCCTTATGTTTAAAGACTGGCGGTAGTCCGCACAATCAGTAAGTATATAAGAATTGAAATATACTTGAATTTTTTATATAGTTTAATGATTGTATGGAAGGTTAAACCTTTTTACTCAAGCAAGGGGTCTGTCATAATATAATACATACTCTCATTGAGCCCATGTATCTAGCAGTTCTAACTGTGAAAGAAGATGCCCTTTTCAACTCATTCAACGGGCTAAGGTTCACAGCTGACTAGACGGAGCCACTAAGGCAAAGCCAATAAGAGTAGTGTTATATTAGACTGTACCAACCATCTAGAAACCAAGTCAAAATACTATATATAAAACTCATTTATATTTTAATAGATGCCGTCGCTTTCATGATTTATATAGGAGAGAAGTTAGATATTCAACATAGATATATAGTCTCTTAACCGGACATAGTCACAGCCAGAGGGGAGAGACTAGATAAAAAACTAAGAAAGAAAAGCAGTACCTTTTGGCCGGGATGCAAGGCCTGAAGATGAAGAACTGAAAACTTTATTTACTATGTTCTTCTGTTACAAACTTCAAACTCTAATTACAATTGAAGAGAGAAAGAGAGAGAGAATTCTAGAGAGAGAGGGGGGGGGGGGGGGGGGTTCGACTCTTGTCTGAAAGAATGAATGAATGAACGTATAAATAGAAAAGAAAACGAATCTATGAACAGTAAAATAGGATCCCACATGGGTCCCTGTACAGTGTTTCTACTGTGCGTACAGTATTTCTACTGTGTAAACAGTGTATCTACTGTTGATGAACAATGTATCTACTATTGAGTAGGGTCCAGCTGTTCGGCTGCTTCACTGTGCAGTGGGGTCCGGCGGCTTCACTGTGCTGGTCTCTTTTCTGCTTCTTTCATTTTGCGGAGGAATTCTTCCGCATCTTGTAGGGCTTCATCAGATAAAATCTTTTCTGATTCTATTGGTTGGGAATCATCAGCGATATCATCGTTGCTGGTTTCACTTTGCATCAAAATGTATGATTTCTCATACTGATTAATTGAGTGAAGTAAATTTCTTTTAACTTCCTCCAAGTAATCGTTGATCATTTCTTCTTTATCCCCTTCTTGAAAGGAGATTTTTCTGGCAATATGCCTAACTGAGCTATCATCAACCTTATTATTATTATTATTACTATATTATTATTACTATTAATATTATTATTACTACTATTATTATTATATTATTATTATTATTATTATTACTATTATTATTATTATATTATTATTATTATTACTATTATTATTATTATATTGTTAAACTTTTCATCCTGTCTTTTATTATTACCAATAGGGTCTCACCTGACCTCATCACTACTCTACCGAGGTTAGGCTTGACACTTATTGGGTACCTCTGTGGTGTACTTATACTACGCTTATGCATATCTTTTTGTGCAGATCGAGTCACTTCCTACGAGACCAGGTATCACTGAGCTAGACTGTACGCGGAGACTTTAAGGTATATCCGCCATCGTCCGCAGATCTCTGAGTCCCCCTCTATCCCTATTATGTTATTTTTCCTTATTCTCTTTAGACTCTGATGTATAGAGATACTTAGAATAAATTTTCAAAAGCTTGTGACTTATTTCTACCAGGTTTTAGGAGTTGTAACTATTTGAATCGCGATTTGATTTATTTTATATATTGAGACTTGAGTTTCAGTTTTGTATTCCGCATAATTGATAGGCTTGCCTAGTCTTAGAGACTAGGTGCCATCACGACATCCTACAGAGAAAAATTGGGGTCGTGACAATAATTTACCTAAAAGATAGGGGAGTCCAGTTGTGGGACTATATTCGTTGTATTCGCGCCACTGTATTTATGAATACAGTAGCGAAATTCACCTAAAATAGGGGAATCCAGCTGTTTAATAATGGAAAGAGGATCAATTAGAGTGTATCACACCTAATTTAACTCAACAAAATCAATTGTACATATATGTCGCTGCTACTGTGTTGTATTCCATGTATTCGCGCGACTGTATTTATAAATACAACGAGGTAATCAAGAAATATGGTGTATACCATTCTATTCACTTTGATTGTATACATTGTATTCAATCCATAAATATTCATTATTCACTATTATATATTGTATTCAATTCACCGTATTTAATTTGACTGTATTCAAATAAAAAAAATCACAAAACACAGTGATATTCGATTGTATTAAAAAAAAATATAAACCTTCCGAATAGATAAATATATGCGAAAAAATAATGTATTTTTACAAAAATACAATGTATTTGAGTGTATTTGTACAGAATGCAGTGTATTGTATCATTGTATGTGGCTAAAATAATAAAGAAGAGAAGAAAGTTCGCCGGAGATGGCTTTTTCCGCCCAAGCAAAAGACTGTATGCACTGTATTAAAACTAAAAATTGAGACGAACAAAAATCCGGCCCTCAAATCTTCTCCGGCGTAGCCATTGCCAGATCTGCTTGCCTAAGAGGATGAGCCAATAGTGGATGATGACGCCAACGATTCTAACACCGATGATCAAAATTGAGTGCTTTAGTGGGCATACCTCGTGTAACCTTCTTCGGAGTTGTTGAATCAGCCATCGAAGACGGAATTTGAAGTTTCATCCTCAAAACCTAACAACGGCGAAAATAAAAAAAAAATGAGTGAAGAGAAAAAGAAGAATGGCATAGTAATTTGGCGTGAACCGGCCAAAAGCTTTACCAATTACCACGAACTTTTGGAACAAAAACGTTGAGGATTAATTCTGAGAAATTTGTTGCTACAATCTTGCTGTGAGGGAGAAAGATCGTGGAAAGAGAAAGAAGAAAAATCTTGTTGTGATTTGAGAGAGAACGTGTGTTAACTGAAAGAAAGAGAGAGAAAAAATACAAATAGCGTATTTCACGCATATATGGTAGTGTATACAATAAATACCTATGTTGATATAAAATATAAATGGTAGCTATAGATAATAATGTTTTAAAATGATTTTGGTTTATAATAAATAGGATGTAATAGTTTGCTGTAGGAGGTAAAGTTTTTTTTTAATAACTTGGTATTTGAGCGAGCTTGTACACATCTCGACTACTTTTATAGGCTACCTGCTACCTCCCACTATGAAGAGTATCCGGTAACTCTGTCCACCAAAACTTGGACAGATAAAAAAAAGTCGCTTAGTATTGTTTTATCTATATTGTGATTTAAACTTGAAACCTCATAATTTTCAACCCATTTTGTTGACTACTAGGTCACCCCTTTGGATTCTCCTCCAGTATTTTTTACAAGTAGTTGCGAAATATACAAGATTACATCAAGCAATAGGGTAGTAGTTTCATGAAACTTAAAATATTTTGCAAACGTTATACATAAAGCATAATTTAGAGATACTCTAATTGGTAAAAAATCGCATCTTGATTCTAGTAATAATTTCTTTTATAAAACTTCACTGAATGTCGAAGCTCACTCGAATTTGAATTGAAAATTTAGGTTTTCGAAAATAGAATTTGTTTCGAGTAGACGTTGCTGAGGGTACATCTAAAGGATATGAATCTCAATTTTGGAACGATCCGGTGGAGATTTGAATGAAAAATTCAAAGTAAAAGATGAACATAGAAGAAGATAAGATCTATGTATCACTTATGTATTCTATATGTATTCTTTGTATATCCATGTAAATATGTATGTGAAATACATGTGGTATATAAGTTGGATATACATCTGATACATAAATTTTTAAACTCTATATCAACTGCGAACTTTGACTCCAAATTAGTCCAATTCTTTTCCAATCTTTCTCAAAATTTATTTATTGGCTCATTTATGTGTTTACAATAAATTTTAACCATACCCATTAAGAAAAATCTTTTTTTGCCTAAATTTTTTTAAATAATCTATATCACTGATAATGAGTTTTGGTTGCAAACCGGTCCAAATTTGCTCCAATCTTTCTCAATTTTTGAATATTGCCTCAATTCAACTAATTTTAACCATATCCATTAAAAAAAGCTTTTTTTGCTTAGTTTTTTTTTAACATTATATATCATTGGCAAGTTTCTCTAGCTATTTATGGTAGCATAACTTAATGATTAATTATTGGAAAATGGTGTATATTATTTATTTATGTAGTTCTCTCGTTTCTCTAAAATATTATACTTCAATTGCTTTAAATTCGAAATACAATGTCCTTATAGCAATTACTTCCAAAATCTTTGACAATTTCAAGTGAACCGAGAAATATATATTCTATTTGTTTCATTTTATGTTGTATTTGGCTTAATACAATGTTATTTGACTTTAAACTTATATTAATAAAAGCAAGACAATATTGAACTAATAATTGAAAAGTTAGTTTGATAAAAGGACGATGCATCAAATTTTAAAATTTAAATAGTTTAATGAATTTTAATTCTTGAAAGTTATGAAATTGTATGGAAATTAAATTGTGTCAATTTCATAGAATATTTAGAAATAGAAAGAGTATCACACAAATTAGTGTGAAATAAATAAATAAATAAATAATTCATGACATTTCACCAATGGATAAGTTATCTAAAGGAGCACATAAGGGTATGAACTAATAGTCAATTGGTTGAGAATTATGAGTTATACGGTTCAAACTCCAGCGAAGTCAAAAGGCACAAAATAATTTATTCTTATGTCGTTTCTCGTGGGAATTAACAAGTACGCGTAAAATTAATTTATTCTTAATTTAATTTACTTATGGCAAAATACTAAATTGACTGGTAAAAGTACATAATATATTTATATAATATACATATATAAATAATATATATTTTATCGGCTATTATTTTTGGGAACGGCTAAAAATATATACATCTCATAACCACAAGAAACTATTATTTTCTGCTGCATACACTAATTTTCAAGTAAAAATTAACGGGGCGTCCTATTTGTTCGCCCCCATTTAACCTGTAACCGCTTTTTATTATTTTTTTAAACTAGTACCCAAAGTTTAAACAACTTCAGGTATTTTTCTTCTCCTCCTTCTTCTTCTTATGGTGGGAATGATTTTATATGGTATTTGTGAACATATTTTAAGGTAGTTTATGATATTTTACTGTGGTGAGATGTTGTGCCGCTTTATTTTTTACTACTCCTTAGGGTTTTCTCTTCTTCTCCTTCTTCTTAATTGCAAGATGGATTTGTTAGATTTATCATTATTTTGACAAATTGATAATTGAAGTTTATTCTTGATGATATTTAAAGGTTATGTTTTAAATTTGAGCTCATCTGGAGTAAATTTAAGTGTTAAATCATATATTGAATTGTTAAAATTTGAAGAACAAATTTATATATTTGGACAATTTACACTTCAGACCTATTTAGCCTTAAGTGCATATGAATTGTAATTTTTTCACTTCAAACTTTTTTGCGTTAATTGCATGAAATCATTGGTTGCACTTCAGACTTTTTTGGCACTAAGTGCATGAAACCACTAGTTGCACTTCAGATCTATTTGACCTTAAGTGCATCTGAAATACAATTTTTTCACTTCATACCCCTCTGCTCTTAAGTGTATGAAAATATTTGTTGCACTTCACACTTATTTGACCTTAAGTGCATCTTAAGTGTAATTTTTGCACTTTAGACTTAATTGACCTTTAAGTGCATTACACATCAGACTATTTTTTTTAACTTCAGACCCGATAAGTTTGAAGTTGATCGTAAAGTGGGTAGACTTATAATATTTTTTTTATAAAGTGGGTGTAACTTTATTTGTGACCCCAAAACCGGGTATAAATGCAAAAGTCCCAATTTTCAAAGATGGAAGACACTGGACTTTTGTCGAATAAAGCCCAAGTTCTATGGGCTTATATAGGCCCATTCACAGACCGGGATTCAACAAATTACAGCAGCTATAAACCCTAGCATCCCCTCTTACTTCTCTTCTCTTACAAAAAATCCTCGCTGGAGCAACGTGAAGAGAGATCTGCATCGGCGCCGCAACAGCAGCAGAAGTGAAGATGGAGGCAGCGAGAACTGTGAAAGATGTTTCCCCTCACGAGTTTGTGAAGGCTTATGCTGCTCACCTCAAGCGCTCCGGCAAGGTATATGCGTTGAATGTATATATGTATTTGCGTATATAGATTCGTTCGTTTATGTTTACAGTGATTGATAATGGCTCTTGTAATGTACAATGCTCGCTTAATGCATTCATGAATATGTAGAATTTGTTTATAAGCAGGAAATTTCTATGCGTCTTATTTATTTCTTATTAGCTTCGATTTTGGCGTATAAAATTTTCTGTAGAAATTCCTAACTGCTATAGGTTTCATATTAAAAGTAATTCGTCGTTGAGCATTTGGTAGACTCTAATTAAATTGCTAAATACGAAAGAACCAACTTACTTTTGACAGTCTTCTTCAAATGATATGCAGAATTATGGAAAAGTTTTCTGTAGCTATCTGTTGGTATTAGGAAAAAGGCATTTTTCATTAGATAAAGACGTGTTTGATTTAAACTTGCATTTGATGTAGTGCTGTTTGTAGCACACAGCTGCTTAATTTAAGTCTGTCTTGTTTAGATAGTTACTGAAAGATTGAGGTAGAAAATTCTAGTTCTTTGAGAGTATAAGTAGATATTGAAATGAAATTTGTTGAGTGCACTTTGGATTGAGTGAAACGTCTATATACCGAGTGAAATTGTTAGAAACGGGACACTTTTGTTTACTTATTTAGGCTTGCAGCACTGACTTGAATCTTTTCTTGAATCAAGTACATGGAAATATTTGATTCGTTGGTGTTGACGAAACTTGTTTGAGGTGTAGCAGTTGTTGTATTGGTGTCTGTGAGCCTTGAATCCTAGACTGCTTGCTTACTCTGATATTACACGGATTGAGTGAGTCTGCTTCATCTGGATGCTTAAGTCTGCAGAGAGGGGATACCTAAGAGGACAATTTTTGTTCTAGGTTTGCATATTCTATACTGTTACAGTGATTGTTTATCTTGAATGAGTTCATTGTTTGCTATATTTAAGTGCTAAATTCTGAACTATTTTACTGCAAATTATTTCTTGTGTGAAGTAGACATTTTGCTTTAACTGGCTCTATAGACCTAGCATAAAGGGTATATCATACTCTTTATAGTTAAATTCTGGGCTTCCAGCCAATGTTACCGTTGCAATTTCTTCGAACGTTAAGTTTAAAATTGTGGTGATTGTGCTTGTATGTTCTTTTTGCTTTATGCAGATGGAGCTTCCTGAGTGGACTGATCTCGTCAAGACTGGTAAACTAAAAGAGCTTGCTCCATATGACCCTGATTGGTACTATATTAGAGCTGGTATGTTTCATTTCCACTCTCAGAAGCAGGAACTTATCTAATAGTAGTTTCCCTTCTTTCTAACATTTCTTTATTATTTTGATGTATGGCAGCTTCTATGGCAAGGAAGATCTATTTGAGGGGTGGTATTGGTGTTGGTGGATTCCGAAGAATCTATGGTGGTAACCAGAGGAATGGCAGCCGCCCTCGTCATTTCTGTAAGAGCAGTGGTTCAGTTGCACGCAACATACTTCAGCAATTGCAGAACATGAACATCGTTGACTTTGATCCTAAGGGGTAAGTAGCCCTTTTATAAAATCTAATTGCAGCTGAATTTTATTTGTTTCTTTATATTATGGTGATTGTAGGAATAATATCCATTGATTAGTTAGAAACCTGTTTGGTATCTCAACTTTGGCAAGTTATTTTAGGTAGTAAAGATAAATATAGTTCGGGAGAATAGCTATAGTTCTTTCTCCCATTTTCTGATATTTATTGTCCCACATATTGAGTGTCACCACTTAGTAATATTTATGATTAATCGTTATATGGGTGCCAGCAAATTTTTGGCTTCCTTGTAAAAGGAATCGATGAGGCTGAGTGACTTTTTCATTGAAAATAAGAACATGGCGAGTGAAAATTAAGATAAAGTGCTTCACTTTGCTCTTAAGGAGACATCCTCATTGCTAGTGGATGCTCACAACTCAACTTATCAGCTGCATTAAGAATGCAAATCCTTAAGATGAATTTTTTTCAGATGCTGCTGCTTATTATTGTCTGTCTGATTATATTTTCGTTCTCTATCTAGTGGAAGGAGAATCACATCCAATGGCCAGCGTGATCTTGACCAAGTTGCTGGAAGAATTGCTGCTGCTCTTTAAGAGACGAATTCAGGCAATTTTATGTAGGGTACTTTTCAATCAATTTTGTGGATGTTTTGCCTTTCCTAACTTTCGGCGTCTTTCTCAGTATGTGTCAGTTTTGCCCTTTCAGTACCTAGAGATGTATTGCGGCATATCTCTAGTCCATATTTTACATTGAGTTGGTCCCTTCGAATTGGCAGCTATTACCTAATTGATAAAATTCAAAAGCCTTGTTGGAATTATATTCTTTTTGTTCACATGAAGAAATTGCCGGTTAATGTACTTCTCTTATGGACAAGAAGGGTCACGTATCTTCTTTTGAATTGAGCAATAAGAAGACTGAAATTAATATAATGACCAAACTCTGTTTTTCGTCGAAGTTGTTGGATTGCTGGAGGTGTCTTAGAATTTCATCGTTGATTGATTGCAAACGTTGACAGTCTTAACACAAATTTTTTACATACCATATTTCAACAGGTTGTCGTAATTATATTTCGTGTTTTAGCAACTCCATCCTTACAAAGATTAATATGAATGAAAATTTATTGTTAAAATTTTTGTATTTAAAAAAGACTTTACTCTTTGTTCAATTTTACCTTCTTTATATCTTCGACCATAAACCATAATTGTGATCTGATTATATTAGTTTTCAGGTTGATTGCTTCTTTCTATTATCTTTAAGACTCGCTCAGGACTCGTTTTCTCTATTTTTTTATACACATGGAAGCATATACTTAGCTCCTTTGCAAGAACTTCATCGGGTTAATTTGAAGGTTTAAATTGCATCACTAAATCCTCTTTTATCGATAAAAATAAAAATTAAATAATAATTAAGGCAATATATTTGAACAAACATTAACTATTGATATTAATCAAGTATGCCACATTTTGACGATATCCTACATCATGCCACAAAATGATATCATTACTATTAAATAATTAAATTTTAAAAATAAAGCATCTGCAAAAGAAATATTATATATACTGAAATTTACAATTCAACACAACAAATAGTTCTTCGGTATTTTATAGTAATATTATATGATATAATAAGAGTAATAAATAATTAAAAATATCAACACAAAGCTTAGTTTTTGTATTTCTATAATATCTTTGCATTACCCTTCATTTTCATTCTTTTTCTCTACTTCTGTATTTGGAATATTATTGAATTTCCAAAATACGATATTTAAGGAAAAAGAGAGAAACTATAACAACTCTTAAAACACTTAATAAAATTGAGAAAATATTGCTTCTAGAATATTTAATCAAAGTTCAACTCAACGTTTAGTTTTAATTGTATTGCTATAATTTTATTACTTTATGATATTATATAAATACAAAGAATGCGAAATATGATCGATACCAAACAATCAAGGTAAAAATACACATAAACACATTATTTCTAAAAAATAAAAGACAAAGAAGAAGACGGAAAAGGAGAAGAAGCAGACAGAGGAGAAGGAGAAAAAGAAGAAGTTATCAATTCCCACTGCTCTATTTAAACCATTTTATTTCTATCTTTAATCAAACCTATTCATTTTAGGGAATTTAAAAACAAATAATAGCAATATTACACAGAAAGAAAAAAAAATAAAATTTTCAAACACGTCATGTAACGACATACAGAGGCGTATCCATGTTTATGGATATGGGTTCACGTAAACCCATACTCCTCTTCCAAAATCATTTATAACAATATTATATTTCTTTAAAATTACTTAAATATATGTGTGTGAACCCATGCTCAAAGACTCCTATGGTGCAATTATTGTTGGGTGCACCTCTACAAATGAAATTGGCAGTTCAAATTCCACTCTGAACGGTTTTGATTTTGGCACGAAGTATAGATTACATATGTGAAAATTACTAAAATTTCAAAAAGAATATAATTTTGAACATATAATTTCAAAAGTTTAGTGGGTTCATGGTAAGAGGCTAAAGTTATACCCATCAAATATAAATTCTAGATACACTTCTTCACAATAGTGCACCCATTCTTTTGAAATCCTAGACCCGCCTCTGACGCCATACACTCAAATCTGATAATATATTTTTCAGATTTTGGGGGAGAAACAATAAGAGGTACAATACATTTTCATTCATAAACAAAACATCCTGGCACTTAACACACCAAGAGGAACACATTGACTCAATACATACACATAATATTTCCGTAAATCTAGATGTCATACATATATGTAAGTTATATGTTGTAACAAAAAAATGGTCTCATATATATGCACAAAACAGAATCTATGAGCACAACTTTATATTAAGAAAGCGAGAGAATATAATAGATTCCTAATGATTTTCGATTAACGTCTTTGCAGTAGCATTCTTAGAATCCTCATATCAGACATAAATAAGTTCCAACCATTTGTTACTTAAAAAAATTAATTTACTTAACACAAAGAATTAATAGTTTTTTAAAAGAAGACACACTCCCTTCCACGGTATGTCCAAGTATTATTCTCAAAAGAAACGTCGGTAAAATGAGCCAAATTTAAGTTTTGAAGGACGGTAAGCAGCAAAGAATAATCTAGTACTAAAGTAAGAATTAATTGGAACGGTTAAGAGGGTGCACAATTAAGTGATCTAGATTGCTTGAAAAATTAAAATACAAGAGCCTTGTCACTTTTTTTGTTCCCTGATATTTATTCTTTTTTATATACCTTTGAGAATAAGATGTACTATATAATGAGAACACAAAAGTTCTAATTGATTGATTGTAATAAGTTACTAACAACAATTACAACTTTTTATTACCCTCTCTTATTTCACAATAAATAAATAAAAACGGAAAAGATCAAACAATCAAATAATTGGTAGATAAAGGAAAATACACCGTTTATATTCCAATAAACAAAGTCATTTTGCATAAACATACACTTAGCTTGAATATGATCCACCAAGAAATATCACAAAAAGATGAGGCCTCCAACCATTTGACAAATAAAATTATGCCACGATTGTTAAAATTCACAACCCATATATCTAAAAACCTTTTTGCACTGTAAAGATATACTTGCCGAGCTCTCCTCTTCTTGAAATTTAAGATCGTGACCATCATCATGTAGACAAAGTAGAAAAGATTATCTCCAAATATCATTTAAAAGGGAATATGTAACAAAGAAAAGAAAATTAGTAAGAATATTGTAGTTAGTGTTTATCCGAAAAATGGATAGCAATTGAATTTATACGTAGTTCTAGGGATTACATGGTATAACTTGGTACAAAGTGAAAAAATAAGTAAATGAATATCCAAATTAGCTATAAAAAAAATGAATGCAAACCGAATAATTTAGTTGGCCTAAGCCTTCAGGTTTTATCACTACTCAAATTGAATGGAGGGTGAATGCTACAAGAACAATATGAGACAATATCAAAGCCCAAAAAAGGATAGCATTTGCTTGATGTTCTATAATTCTCACTAAATCTGTCCCTCTTCTACAAATGATAACAACCCTTAATATAGTGGAAAAATTATATTTTGGATATAATTAAAAATACATAGTGGAGATCCCATGATAGATTAATTAATTAGTTTCTCCTTGATTTGCGCCGAGATTCTCCCCCAATTGCAGCTATAACAGTTTTTTTGTTTTACGGCTTGATATCGATCTTGGCCGGTCTATATTTGTCCGATCTCGATCATGATCGGTCTCTGGGTCTCGAGCTCAGTTTTGGCCGATATCGATCTTGATCGGTCTCTGGGGCTCGAGCTCGACATCCTAACTTTGCATCATGGCTCGATATTATAATGATAAACCTCGGACCACCACATTCCAATCTCGATTAGTCATACGAAGGAAAAATTCGATTTTGACCGTATATGGATAGTCCCCTCGTTTCTCGGAAAGAAGATGATGGGAAACGATATGAATTACAGAAGTGTGACTTGGTGGATGATGATATCAGGGACGAGCCCGATTATGACGTATGTAACAAATGTCCCGTCGGTCCAGTTACCAGGGCATTAAATGCCTGTCAGTCGTTGGTCGGTCACTATCGGTTCTGAACCGTCATCACCAGGCTATAAATATTCAAACTTCCATCCTCATCTAAACTTTTCACTCAAAAAGCTTCTTCTCTACTCTTGCATATTTTTCAGAAAATCCCTTTGTTTCATACATTTTACATCGCATACAACCCTAATTCTCTTTTCCTTTGTTCTTCAATGGCGAAAACCTCCAAAATGGTGCTGCAAAAAGAGGCCGCTTCTTCATCACGACCCGCTGGCAGCGAGGATGCGGCGGAACCTTGCCCCGAGAAATTCATTCCGGTAGGGTGCTCAATTGTCATCGATTTTAAGGTTGAAAAACCTTCTTTGGTACCGGGCCGATATGAGCCGATCTTGAGGTACCAATGTACAATCACCGAGAAAATTCTCAAAAAAGTAAAACAGGAATGCAACTGGGGCGACAAGCACGTGGTAGTCCCATCGTGTGAAGAATCAATTACTACCCACGTGGAAGGGTTCTTAAGTGTTTATACTTATCCTTTTACGTTGGGTCCTTTAGACCCTGTCATCATCTCCTTCTGCAAGAGATACGATGTGACCCTTGGCCAAATCCACCCTTCTTTTTGGAGAATAGTGATTCTCCTCCGATTTTTCTCGAGCAAAATCGAGGGGTGTCTTTTCACCCTCGATCACCTTATGTGCCTTTATGGTCGCCGACTCTATCAAGGAGAGTTAATCAAGCTTGCTCGCCGAGCCACCAAAGCGCCGTTCTCGAGTATAGACGAGACTCGTGATCGAGGTTGGATGGGTCGATTTGTTCGAGTCAAAACTTTAGACCTGATCCCTGCCGATGACTGCCATTTCCTGAGAAATGGAATATGAACCGTACTTATTTCCATTGGAGAGATTTAATTTGTGACTGCCTTTCATTTTCTTGATCTACTTTTTCTTTCTTGTTACAGTTGTGGCTCGGATGACGGAACCGATTCTGGGTCTAAAACAATGGATTGAAGGTCTGGTGCTGCAGAGACCGTACTCCGAGCGCGCGTGGGTGGAACTATCAAAGGGTCGATGGGAGGCCCGCAGTCATGGTAAGTCTCTTTCTTAGTTTTCTTGTCATTTGTTCTTCTTCACTTGCTTACCCCCTTTTCCCCTTTGTAGGACTTGGGAAGGATGTTGCCATGCGACCCCCATTTGGTGATGAAGAGGTCCGTGCCCCGAAGTAGGTTAAAGAGAAGAAGAGAAAAGATGCACCGAGTTCCCCGGTCTCAAAAAAGAAAAAAACGGCGAAGAAATCTTGCAAGCCCAAAGAGGCTCCGGTATCATGCCTTTGTAATCGATCCGCCGATTAAGGGATAAGCCCGAAGAAGGAGAAGAGGAATTAGCCTGTGTACGGGCTAATGTTCTGATACAACAATCCTCCGAATCGGTGGAGGTAGATAAGGGAACCCTGGCCATAATTCCTGAACAAGGAAGAACCGAGACTATCCTGTCTCGAGCTGAGATGGTTTAAGGGGAGACCGAGGGCAAGACTTCTAGGGCAACAGAAGATATCTCGAGGGACGAGCTCGGGGTAATCGACATTAGCAGATCCCGTTAGATTTCGTATGTTATGATCCGTGAGGCTAATATTTTGGAAGGTCGATCTTACGAGGGTATTCAGGAGTCAACGGATATCCACGACTTTCTCAATGGGCTCGAGTCAGCTGCCTCGGAGGATATTATCGGGTTTGGTGGATTACCAGTACCGAAGAAAGTATCATGGTCAGGCTCTATCGGGTCTTCATCGGTTCTAAAACTAGTGGAACGATTCCCGACCCTGAGTGTTAATCTCGATCGTAAGCGGAAGATAGTGTTCTCCATCCCGGAGAACCCGCTTGCCTTTTTAACGAGGCTCAACATGCTCTGAATCGGGTAACTTCGATGGTATCTCTGTTGTTTCTTTCACACTTAGAGTTGTAGATAATTCTAACATATTTTCCCATGTTTGTAGGCTTTAGTGTTGCATCATAAGGCTTTCCTCCGAATTCGGGAGGAGCATGAGGCCGAAGTTCAGAACCTCACTGAGAAGAGTGACTCTTACAAACTTCTTAGTGAGAAGCTTCGGGCAGATTTGGCAACGACTCGAGATGAGCACGAGGAAATGGCTGAACATGTATTCCGAATTCTTCATGATAGTGAAGATGAATTGGAGATAACCACTAGCAATCTGATTCTGTAGGTTCGACAGAGGCTCGAATAGATTGGACGGCTCAATTCGCAGGTAGATGAGCTACTGGCCGAGGCGGAAAAATTCAAAGAGAGTATGGACATCCTTGCCTCGAAAAAGGAGGTCGTTCAAGCGCAATTGGACTTAGTTGAGACCCAGCTTTGGGCTGTAAAAGAAAATGTCTCGGTGCAGATCGAGAAGATTAAGGAGCTTCAGTATCGATTGGATTTGTCCACTTCTGATAAGGAAAGCTTGGCCGATGAACTCGAAGTGGCCAGATCCGAGGTGGCGGAGGCTAATAAAAGAACTGATGCTAAAGTGGCCCAGTTCAGGATCGATTTTGAGGTCAACCAAGCCAAGGCCAAAAGCATGGTTGCCCATGCTAAATGGCAGGCTCGGAAGGAAGCTCTCAAGGAGGTCAGTACTCTGGGCTTCGATGTTGCGGCCGAAATTGAAAATGCCAAGGCAGAGGAAACCATAGCCCGAAGGCTGGCCTTCCCTGAGAAAGACTTCGAGAGCTCGAACGAATCTGAGGACGGAGAAAATCCCGAGGACGCAGTCTCCGATGAAGATCAAGTCACTTAGGATATTAGGTTTCTTGTATTTCTTTTGTATCTTTTCTGGGGCCGATTCGACCTTTTGTAAAAACCTTTTGAATATA
>AWOL01S0025458.1:19691-32370 GCA_000715115.1 Nicotiana otophora
GGCCAAGAATGGTATAATTCCTAACCTTGTTACTATTTCTTCTACTTCTAACAATCCCACAAGTGTAAAAAGTAGGACCGACGAAGTTGCCAAGCAGGGGGAGCAACCTGGTGAGGTTATTGAGCAGGGGGAGAAACTTGATGATGGTGTCGAGCAAGTGGAGCACCCCACTCAGGAAGAAGAACAACCTCAACTTCTGAGGGGATCAGAGAGGCCAAGGGTAGAGTCATGTAGGTACCCTTCCACTGAGTATGTCCTTATCAGTGATGAAGGGGAGCCAGAAAGTCTTAAGTAGGTGTTGTCTCATCCAGAAAAGAACAGTGGATGAAAGCCATGCAAGAAGAGATGGAATCTCTACAGAAAAATTGCACGTACAAGCCGGTTGAACTTCCAAAGGGTAAAAGACCACTCAAATGGAAATGGGTCTTTAAACTCAAGAAAGATGGAAATGGCAAGCTTGTCAGATACAAATCTCAATTGGTGGTAAAAGGCTTCGAGCAGAAGAAAGGTATTAATTTTGAAAAATATTTCTCACCTGTTGTCAAAATGACTTCTATTCAAACAATTTTGAGTTTAGCAGCTAGCCTAGATCTTGAAGTGGAGAAGTTGGACGTGAAAACTGCATTTCTTCACAGAGATTTGGAAGAGGAGATCTATATGGAGCAGCCAGAAGGATTTGAAGTAGCTGAAAGGAAACACATGGTGTGCAAACTAAATAAGAGTTTTTATGGGTTGAAACAGGCACCAAGGCAGTGGTACAAGAAGTTTGACTCATTCATGAAAAGTCAAACTTACACAAAGACATATTCTGATCCATGTGTATACTTCAAAAGGTTTTCTGACAACAACTTTATTATTTTGTTGTTGTATGTGGATGACATGTTAATTGTAGGAAAAACCAAGGGGTTGGTCGCAAAGTTGAAGGAAGATTTGTCCAAGTCATTTGATATGAAGGACTTGGGCCAAGCACAATAAATTCTGGGTATGAAGATAGTTCGAGAGCGAACAAGAAGAAAGTTGTGGCTGTCTCGGGAGAAGTACATTAAATGTGTCCTGAAATGCTTCAACATGAAGAATGCTAAGCCAGTCAGCATACCTCTTGCTAGTCATCTAAAGTTGAGCAAGAAGATGTGTCCTACAACAGTGGAGGAGAAAGGGAACATGGCTAGAATTCCTTATTCTTCAGCAGTCGGAAGCTTGATGTATGCAATTATATGCACCAGACCTAATATTGCTCATGCAGTTGGTGTTGTTAGCAGATTCCTTGAAAATCTTGGAAAGGAACAGTGGGAAGCAGTCAAGTGGATACTCAGGTACCTAAAAGGTACTGTAGGAGATTGCTTGTGTTTTGGAGGATCTGATCCAATCTTGAAGGGCTACACGGATTCTGATATGACAGGTGAACTTGATAATCTTAAATCTACTACAGGATACCTATTCACATTTTCAGGGGAAGCTATATCATGGCAGTCGAAATTGTAGAAGTGTGTTTCACTCTCTACAACTGAAGAAGAGTATATTACCGCTACTGAAGCTGGCAAGGAGATGGTTTGGCTGAAATGGTTCCTTCGAGAGCTTGGACTAAATCAAAACGAGTATGTCGTCTATTGTGACAGTCAAAATACAATAGACTTGAGCAAAAATACCATGTATCATGCAAGGACAAAGTATATCGACGTGAGATATCATTGGATTAGAGAAACAATAGATGATGGATCAATACAGGTCAAGAAGATCCATACAAGTGAGAATCCTTCGGATATGCTGACTAAGGTGGTTCTAAGAGACAAGTTCGAGTTATGTAAAGAATTTCTTGGCATGAAATCTATATGAAAAACTAGAGATACCTCCTTCAGGTGCATGGGACTGGAGGGGGAGATTGTAGGTTACATCCCATGAACGTGAAAGGAAGACAAACTTCCTTTGACATAAAGTACCATGCTGCCAAATCTACAGGAAATGTAATTTGGGTTGGCAGATTTTATATTGCTTTCACAAGGTGAAAGTTTGACATTTATATTATGATAATGTCATCCATGATGCAAGCAAGGAGAATTGGACTTCTATAAATAGATAGCTCATGATCCAGTTAAAGATACAACAAAACAAAGAGAAAGAAAGAGTTAGGTTTCACAAATAAGGTATAAGAAAATAATCTGTGAGAAAAATAGAGAGTGGGTGATATTGTAGTGAGATGAGAATATCAAAAGAGGGTTATTTCTTTTGAGTGTTGTAGTGGTCTTTGGAATATTTTACTCGGACCTACAAAGTATAAAATTCCTTGCTATAGTGATATCAGTTGCTCGTCTCAGGACAGTGATTTTTTCCTTATTCAGAGGGTTTTTCACGTAAAAATCTTGGTGTCATTATCACTCTTTTATTCTTGCTAATTACCATATCTCGGTATTACGTTATTATTCCGCTTTTATTACTGTGAATATTATTTCTGTATGGGGGTTTATTCCCAACATGTAGGACCATGGGAATGTGAAGAGGAATGAAAGTTGCACAAAAGGATCTTGAAAATAGTAGAAAAGAACACGAAAGAAAAAATCAGGCAAGGAGGAGCTCGCCCTAGACTTCGCCTCACCTGGCCAAAGGTGAAATGGTGCTCGCGGCCAGCTAGGGCTTACGCTCTCAGTAATTGAAGAGATTAATGTGTTTGGTCGAAAATCACAAGGAATAAAGTACGTAAAAATTTAGCAATATCCTCATTTTCTCTAAATGCACACATTTGATGAGACTTCATCATATGATTGTATAAGAAGGAACTAGATAGATTAGAGGGTGGAAGAGAACGTAACAGATGATAAAAAATGATAATGATAAATAAACAAAGAAATTTCTGGGTCAGGAATCCAAATTTGAGCATTAATATTGGACAACTTTGCTTACCAGACAACCAAAAGGACCTAAATACAAATGTTAACACCATAATACTTTCTAATTTTGATACTCAAAGAGCTTGCAGGAAAGTTGACGAGCATGGAAAAATGAAGGAAAAATAAATTTTTAACTTTTTTGTAGGATATGGATGATATTTAATAATAAATTTTTGTTCATGATTTAGACGGCTAGTTATGGAATATGAGATCATCAACTGAATTATCTATACTATATTAAAAGTACGAAAACCCTTAGCGAAATGTTATTCGCTTTTTTTACCCTTTAAAAATAATTTTTATGTGGGACAAAAAAGTAATTTAAGTTATTTCCTAATATTTAAGAATTAAATATCAACTAAAAATTTATTATTAAATTTTTCCTTATTGACTAGATAAGAAGTCCTAATATTTAAGTAGTTTAAGATCAATTATTCTTTTACTCTATATACAAAATTAGAAGACTGAATTTCTTACCATGAGGTATACGTTTGTCAGTTTGTGAATGTTTTACCAATTAATAAGTCTACTTGATACCAAGAGACATCTGTGATATCCTTGCCACGTGGAAATTATATATGCAGTAGATTGTCATTAATCTAACCATTGCCTTAATCAGAATTGAATGAGCAAAATATGCATTAATTAACGATTGAAAAGATTAAATATTTTAAATATAACAAGTAGAATGTATTTGTAGAAAGATATACACTTAAAATAGACAAAGTTGTGTAAATGTGAATTAATGTAGGATATCTAACAGATATGTTTAGAGGACGACAATGCATTTACGATTGATTCATTAGCATATTGCCAGTTTAATGGCTTATTAATGGATTACATTAACAAAATGTGTTAGAATAATAATAAAAAAGCTCTCTACTTTTTAATTGTCAATTTGCGATCATAATAATATCATGAAAAACGATTTAATAGTCGGAACACATGTAAAGCTAGACGACTTTTTTTTACCCTTAAAACACTCCCTCCTTTACAATACTAGCATGAATTAATGATTATGCATAGCATTAATGAGACAAAGCACCAATCACGAAATCTATTTTTATCCTTATTAATGAGTAAAAACTTTTAGAATCTTTCAAAAATCATAATTAGAATAATTAATGTGGATATAATAAATTATATTGTGAATATAATAAAATATACTGAAATTATACAATTGAAATATTTGGGGAGTTTATTTAAGTGAAATATTACTGTGCTTGGTCTGCCTTCTCTACAACATTACACCAAAGAAGGCGTTGAGTTTGAGTCCGGTATTAGTTTCATGGCGCCTGGAGCAACAGTTATGAGTCTCTTTTGCTTCATAAAGAATGGCATCCCAGCGCCTCAGCAGTCTCATCACTTGCAAATTGCTTCTCTTTTCATGACTGCGGCAAGAACAAGGTTCTTCAGAAAGTTATCGTCTTTATGGATCAGCCCGGTTTTAATGATTACAAGCACTCTCTTTTGCATACAAAATCTATTTCCGAAGTGTCCAAGCTTGTCCCTGATGTTGCGGAGACAATCAAGAGTTCTATCGAACAACTGATCAAAGATGCAGAGGCCAAAGACTTTCTGCCAGAAGAATGATGAAAACACAACTACTGCAGTGCGCAACGATGATTCGGTGGTTCTCTTCGTTCACGAGGAGGAGGAATGTATGCACTTAGCAAGCCAAGAGTCAGAATGGATGGTTGACACAACAACTTCCTACCATGCCACACCGGTAAGAGAATTCTTCTGTAGGTACAAAGTAGGAAACTTTGGAATGGTCAAGATGGGAAATACCAGTCACTCAAAGATTGTATGGATTGGCGACATTTGTATCAAGACAAATATCGGATGCACATTAGTTTTAAAAGATGTGCGGCACGTACCAGATCTGCGAATGAATTTGATTTCAGGGATCGCTCTAGATAGAGACGGGTATGAGAATCACTTCGCCAATAGGAAGTGGAGAGTCATCAAGGGATCATTGGTAATTTCTAAAGGAGTTGCTCCCTACACATTGTACAAGACAACCGCTGAGATATGTGAAGATGGATTACATGCAGCTGTAGATGATTCGCCTGCAGATTTATAGCACCGGAGATTGGGCCATATGAGTGAGAAAGGACTGCAGATCTATCCAAAAAGTCACTCATCTCTTTTGCAAAAGGTACAACTCTGAATTCTTGTGATTATTGTTTATTTGGAAAACAACACAGGGTATCGTTTCAAGCAACTCATGGAAGAAAATCGAATATACTTGATTTAGTATATTCAGATATTTGTGGTCCAATGGTTGTAGAATCAATGGGAGGTAACAAATATTTTCTCACATTTATGGATGATGCTTCACGAAAATTGTGGGTTTATTTATTGAGAATCAAAGACCAGGTATTTCAAGTATTTCAGAAATTCCATGCTCTGGTGGAAAGAGAGACAAGTCAAAAATTAAAGCGTCTCAGGATAGACAGTGGAGGAGAGTATACTTCAAAGGAGTTTGAAGACTACTGCTCAAGCCATGGAATCAGACATGAGAAGACCGTTCCTGGAACCCTACAACACAATGGTGTAGCTAAAAGGATGAATCGCACCATTATCGAAAAAGTGAGAAGTATGCTCAAAATTGCAAAACTATCTAAGTCATTTTGGAGTGAAGCAGTTCGCACAGCTTGTTACTTGATTAACAAATGTCCATCGTTTCTTTTGTTTAGCAGAAGGCTTTCAGAGAACAGTACTTAACAACTGCAATGAAAAGGTAATGACTCTCTTGCTGTAAGCTATCAACTGAAACATAGTAGAGGAATATTTGCTCTATAAAAAGCTTTGATATAGAATGAACTCACTCTACATTTAAATTTTATAATAATCGCTAAACATGCAACAGAATGTTTATTAATTAAATTAAAAAGATAAAAATTTAAGACCTTTCTTTAAGTTTTCTCTAATTACAAAACTCTCCTCATAACTCGACTTTGAAATGTGAATCTCCCTTTGCTTAAACTTCTCGAAGATTAAACTCCTTTTTAATGATCTATCACTATGCACCAAGGGAGACATATATAAAACTTCCTTTCTTAAGCCAATGTTTCAATAAATTATTATTCCTATTAGAGACGAAACTAAAAATATACTACTAACATTTCGATACACCCATTAACATAAATGAAGAGATGTTTACACGCCTAATCCCCTTTTTAAAATATACTTAAACAAAGAACATCAGTTTCTGTTTATTCCATAAACAACATTTTTTTACAATACTAGCATGAATTAAAGATTATGCATAGTATTACTGAGACAAAGCACCAATCACGAAATCTATTTTTATTCTTATTAACGAGTAAAAACTTTTAGAATCTTTCAAAAATCATAATTAGAATAATTAATGTGATATAATAAATTATATTAATATTATATTGTGAATATAATTAAATTACACTCAAATTATACAATTGAAATCTTTGGGGAGTTTATTTAATTGAATCGTATTTGAAATTATACACTGGGTATAAAAATTATATTAATATTTTACTATGGATCATAAATTTTATAAAAATTATATTGTGAATATAATAAATTATATTGAAGGTATATTGTGAATATAATAAATTATACGGAAATTATACTTGAATATAATAAATTATACTGAATTATATTGTAAAACTCGTGGAAGTTAGCTATGGTCCTATGAAGAGTGAATCGAATCATACTAAAATTATACTAATGGATATTTTGAAGACAAAGTACATAAAAGTTTTATACCTAAACACAATTAGATAACCAAAATATACCATGGATTTTAATTGTGTTTAGGTATAAAAATGGTATGTACTTCGTCTTAAAAATACATGGATATTTTGTTTACTTAATTGTGTTTAGGTATAAAAATGGTATGTACTTCGTCTTAAAAATACATGGATATTTTGTTTACTTAATTGTGTTTAGGTATAAAAATGGTATGCACTTTATCTGCCACTTCATTAACATTTGCTTGGGTTAGGTATAATACTTGAGTGTCGAGATTGAGTGTGAAAATGGAAGATATAAAAAATGGTATGCACTTTATCTGCAACTTGATTAACATTTACTTGGGGTTAGGTATTGTAACGATCCGACCGGTCGTTTTGAGCACTAGCGCGTCATTCGGCGGTTCGAGGCCATGAGCATCTTCACTTCAGGTATTATGACTTGTACGCGTGGTCGGGATTGAAATTTCGGAAGTTCAGAGTTTATTTGGAAAGAAAATTCTCATTTCGGAAGCTTTAAGTGGGAAGAATTGACTGAGATTGGGTTTTAGAGTAAACGGCCTCAGAATCGGGATTTGAAGGTTCCAGCAAGTTAGTATGATGATTTCGGACCTAGGCGTATATTCAGATCGGGTTTTGGATTCCCCGGGAGCGTTTTGGCACCTATTGCGGAAGTTAGCATTTTGGAAGAATTTCATTAATTTAAGTTGAAGTACATTTCAATGTTATCAATATCCGTTTGGGATTCTGAGTCTGGGAATAGCTCTGTATGGTGATTTCGGTATCGGGAGCGCGTCCGTAAGTGGATTTGGAGGTCTGTAGGTCATTTTGGGATCATTTGGCGAAAGTTGGAAATTTGGATAATTTTGAGAAGTTTGACCGGGAGTGGACTTTTTGATATCGGGGTCGGATTCTAATTCTGAAAGTTGGATTAGGTCCGTAATGTCAATTATGACTTGTGTGCAAAATTTGAGGTCAATCGGACGTGATTTGATAGGTTTCAGCAACGAATGTAGAAGTGAAAATTCTAAATTTCATTAAGCTTGGAATGTGGTGCGATTCATGAATTCGACATTGTTTGACGTGATTTGAAGGCTTGACTAAGTTCGGAACGTGTTTTGGGACGTGTTGGTATTTTTGGTTGAGGTCCCGAGGGCCTCGGGTGGATTCCGTAATGTTAACAAATCGATTTTGGGATTTAAGAATTTCTCAAGCTTAATGCTTCTGCTGTAATCGCACCTGCGTGACTTTGGCCGCAGGTGCGAGATCGCGGGTGCGGCGAATTGCTCGCAGAAGCGAGAAGGGACTGGAGCTGGGGGAGCCGCAGAAGTGGACTGGAGAAGTGCACCTGCGTGTGCGCAGGCACGAGGCAGCTACCGCTGGTGCATAAATTGCGCAGATGCGCATAGCAGGTCGCACCTGCGATGCTCGCGGAAGCGAAGAACTTCCGCAGGTGCGAGGTCTTGGCTGGACAGTGAGGACCGCATGAGCGGAATTTGGACCGCACCTACGGAGCCGCAGGAGCGGCTATTGGATCGCAGGTGCAAAGGTCGGGCTGGGCAGAATGCTTTTAATCGGGGTTTGGGTTCGTTTCACCCATTTTTTCATTTTGATTAGGTGATTTTGGAGCTTTTGAAGAGGGGATTTCATCATCTATTATGAGGTAAGTAACTCCCACCTATTTTGAGTCAAATACATGATTTTTATGTGGATTCAAACATGGAAATTAGTATAAATTGTGGGGGGTTTTGGTAGAAAAATCTAGAATTTGGTATTTTAGATTTTGACCACGAATTTAGGCATGGAATTGGGAATAAATCATATATTTGAGTTCATAAGGTTATGGATAATGATTTTCTTCAAAAAGTTTCGGAATCCGGGCACGTGGGCCCGAGGTGATTTTATCGACTTTTCAAACGGAGTTGGGAATTGTTGTAAATAGGATTATAATGAGTATTAGAGTACATATTTGTGGATTTGCTCATTTATTGACTAGTTTTGGAGCGTTGGACATCGATTTGAGTTGATTAAATAGCTTGGGAGCCGGTTATGAAATTTCGGAGCGAGATAAGTCTCCTTTCTAACCTTGTAAGAGGGAATTAACCCCATAGGTGAATTAAATAAATGTTTGTACCTAATTGTGGGGGCTACGTACATACGAGGTGACGAGAGTCCGTACGTAGCTACTATTATGCTATTGTCCGGGTAGCTTAGGACCCGTATCATGCTATACTTGGAATGTTTGTGCTCTTACTTGCTAATATAATCACTTAGTCATGATAGAAATTGATAAAAGAATTGTATAAGGTTAAATTCACTTACTTGAAGGTTTGTATGAGATACTTGACTGTAAATGAGAAACTTGTGTTTTCTTGAAAATAATTATTATTTGTGGATCCGGTCGAGCGCCTCGGTAGTAAATAGACGCATCTATGGTTCGCACCATTCGACCCTCTGGTAGTGCACATTTTAAATATTTGTTGGATCAGGCCGTACGATCTCGGCATGATTTGCGCATGACTTAATTGATTATTTGGGGAATTGTTGATAATTGATATGGTCTCATTGGCCGGAGATTTACATTGTTAAGAGATGAAGATAAATTTGAAAATCCCCTATTAACAAGAGAATTATTTACTTGTCTCATGTTATTGTGTTTACCGTTACATCATAAAAATCTATAATTTATCATATCATTAGTATACTGATTATAGCTCATAGTAAGTGTCCGAGTCGACCCCTCGTCACTACTTCTTCGAGGTTAGGTGGGATATTTACTGGGTACACGTTGATTTACGTACTCATGATACTCTTGCTGCACATTTTTGTGTAGGTACACCTATGTTTAGAGGCCTCGTGGGCACAAAAGCGCGATTATGGAGGGGACTTAGGTGAACTGCATTCTATACGACGCTCCGCAGTCAATCGAGTCTCCTTCAGAGTACTTACATTTTTCCTGTCCAATTGTATTCCGGACAACTGTTGTATTTTATTTTACATTCTTAGTAAATGCTCATGCACTTGTGACATCGGATTTTGGGATGATTATGTGTTGCACTGTATTGGAAATTTTTAAAGATAGTATTACGTATTTTGTAAACTACATCTTCTGCTATTTAATTGAGAGGAATAACTATGATTTCAAAAATATTAAAATGAGAATTTACTAATTATTGGTATTGGCTTGCCTGACAATAGTGTCCGGCACCATCACGACCTTTCGAAGATTTTGGGTCGTGACAGGTATAATACTTGGTGTTGAGTTTGGGTGTGAAAATGGAAGATATGGATGCATATATGAACATATAATAGACGGATATATATGTATAATATACTTAATATATTTTGTACATTTTATTAAGAGGCTATTGGAAAGGAATATAGGAGAAGTTAAACATGATTTATAGGCGGGAGGGGAATGATGTGTTGGCAATGAATGTATTTAGGAGATGATGGCAAGAATTAAGGAGATAAAAGTTAAGTCCTAATTTTTAGGAGAGATGTTTGGGATGAAATTGCGACATTCTCGGACATTAAGAAGGTGCCAAATTCTTTTAGGTATCTACAAATGTAAATAATACACTGCCTCATTTGATATATACTTAATGATGTTAGGATTCTGTATATACTATTATTTAAAAATGTGATACTTATGAAAGTTTCCCTAAATGAAATCCATTCAGAATTCTTTTCCTAAATCTTGGCATTTAATAAAGTTACCTTATAGTTTTAAATTCTGCTTCAAAATTGAATATGGAAACATCAACCTTCCTACCTAAATCGTAGGCCTTTTTAATCAAGCAAATTCAAGCGTTTCTCTAATAGAAACTTGAAGCAAAAGTAAGAACATAAAGAATATATGGAAATCTGCCGCAGTCAGAATTTTTCCTATTACTACTAGGTTTCTGTAACATTGCTTAAACTCCACGGATGAGGGACATATATAAATACTACCACTAACCTAAACTAAGTTTTTCCCTACCTCCTTTAATTCCCTGATCGTTGTTTCTTCTCTTTCAATGGCTTCCCTTACCAACCATTGTTTCTTCATCTTTCTATTAGTGATCTCGACAAGAGGGGTTGCTCTGATGGTAAGCAACCTCCACTTCCAATCGAGAGGTTGTGAGTTCGAGTCACCCCAAGAGTAAGGTGGGGAGTTCTTGGAGGGAAGAATGTCGAAGGTCTATTGAAAACAGCCTCTCTACCTCATGGTAGGGGTAAGGTCTGCATACACAGTACCCTCCCCAGACCCCACTAGTGGGATTATACTCTGTTGTTGTTGTTGTTGTTGTTGTTGTCTATTAGTGATCTCCTCTTTCTTTTTTGCTCCTTCTTCCGCTTATGCGCAGGCTGAAACTTTCTCGTTTTATTCTATTTACAGCCTCGGAGACAGTGATTCTGCTTCTACTTCTGATCATTTAGCCGTTGTGCTTGGTCTGCCTTCTCTACAACATTACACCGAAGAAGGTGTTGAGTTTGAGTCCGATATTAGTTTCATGACGCCTGGAGCAACAGTTATGAGTCCATTTTCCTTCATAAAGAATGGCATACCAAGTGCCTCGGCAGTCTCATCACTCGCAGATTTCTGCCTTTATGAAACTCTTTTATAAGGATTGCTTCTCTTTTTATGACTGCGGCAGGAACAAGGTTCTTCAAAAAGCTATCCTCTTTATGGTTCAGCCTGGTTTTAATGATTACAAGTACTCTCTTTTGCATACAAAATCTATTTCTGAAGTGTCCAAACTTGTCCCTGATGTTGTGGAGACAATCAAGAGTTCTATCGAACAACTGATCAAAGATGCATAGGCCAAACATTTGTGGTTTCTGGAATTATTCCAATTGGTTGCCTTCCAGGTTTTTGAACGATATTTCCCGATAATAGCAGAAAAATTCAACGCCACAAAGGACTAAATTTGTTTGCAATATTGCACAATGATCATCTATGGCAAGCATTGGAGGAGCTACGATTGAAGTACCCTGAAGTTGAGATCATATATGCAGATTATTTCAAGGCGTTTATGGCAATTCTACGCAATCATACGTTCTTGGGATTCAAGACTAAGTGATAGAATTCAAGGGTCCACCAAACTATATAGAGAACTAGGTTCTCTATTAGTTCCCATAGATATAAGTTCCCACAGAAATCACGTACACTGCAGTGAGTAAATGACAGGAGGAATTTTACGTGGAAAATTTCCAGCTGAACAGGATTAAAAATCATGACCTACCCTTGTAGGATTTCAACTTCACTACTGAGCAACTTTCAGATTATAACCTATATAACCTAGGAATCTGTCACGACCCAAAACTAACCCTGTCGTGATGGCGCCTATTGTGGAACTAGGCAAGCCGACTCATTTTCAAAACAAACCGATATTTCATTTTAAAGATAATTCCAAGGTTATTTAAAATAAAACCTCCATTTAAAAGAGTTCAAATCAAAGAAAAATAGAATTGCGGAAAAGAAAAGCCCGACATCGAGGTGTCACTAGTCATGAGCATCTACTATAATCCGTCTAACAATATCAAGGCTAACTTAGCCTGGAAAATAGCTAAATATAACTAGAGGAGGATAAGAGAGAGAAGAGTAGGGGCTGCGATCGCCAAACAGCTACCTTACTATCTCCGAGAAAACCTGCAACCAGAACACTCAATAACCGCTACCGTGTCCAGCTACATCTGAATCTGCACACAAGGTGCAGGGAGTAACGTGAGTACGCCAACTCAGTAAGTAACAACAATAATTAAAGACTAAGCAGTAGTGACGAGCAATAAAGAATATAACGTTCATATCATGAAATCTCAGTAAACTAAAACATGCTAAAAAAATTAGTGTTTGAATCAAACCGTCTCGTTTAAACTCGGTTCCAGTAAAAATCATTTAAAGATATTTTTCCAATAGTTTTTCAAACAAAGGCTCAATGCAAAGGTGAGTAAAAATGATAAAATCATAAACAGCCCCTCGGGCAAACCTCACAATCACTCTTGCCACTCGGGCATTCCTCACAATCACTCTTGCCACTCGGGCATACCTCATAATCACTCAGCACTCGGCACTCG